>APFE031504907.1:175452-214515 GCA_000404065.3 Pinus taeda | reverse complement strand
CAAATCAAAACAATGAAACCTTATCACTCTTTCCACATCACCCTCGCAGAAGATTTCTCACCATTTTTCAAATATTTTCAATATAATATCTTCATGAAAAAGTTTAGATGCTGATGTTGGATTAGTTGTCTCAAAAATAAGTTGGTTTGTACAACCTTTCATCTTCTTTGCTATTCTTAGTTTGTCCTAATGATCTGTAGGGGTTGGAGCCACTACACGATATTTTCCTAATAGGTGGAGATTGTTCACCCAAAAGGAAATTAATCTACATGTTACAACAGTGTTAAAAAGGGCGAAACCTATGAGGGTAGTAAATTATGCTAATAAGCAATTTAGATTGGGAGAGACGTAATTAAATTTTATTATTTAATTGAAGATTTCCCATAATAATAAATCTACATTTATATATTCATATATTGATTGGAACGATTCTCACAATGGTCACTTCTTTCAATTATATCCCCTTCAAGCCCTTGGGATACCTAATACTTTCTTATATAGTATAGTTGGGGCTTCCTACTTGTTGGCATGTTGGGGTAAACAAACTTGATGTGTTTTTTTTATCCTGTAGTTGGAGTCTATGGAATAAGAAAGAAATTTGATAACTTGAAAAAAGTGGTAGCTTGAAAAAAGTTGTAGGAAAAGGATTAATCTCTCCTACCTTGACAGAACTCATTGTCAATATCAACACCTACAAGAACTTTGTTGTGGAATATTATCAAAACTAATAGAAGGATATGAAAGAGTGTATTGTAAGAACCTTGACAAACATGACCACTGAAACTTGGAACATTGTTTGTAGGAAGAGAAAATTATGTTTCTTTTTCCAAACATGTATGTTTGAGTATTACAGTTTAATGAATATGTTTTCTTATTATCATATACGGTTTCATACTTTAACAAAACATTTGCCAAGACTTCACAGTGTTTTATTATTCAGTAAAAGATTTGCCAAGTTCTTACAAGATTTTATAATTTAGTGAAAGATTCTCCATCACTATAGAAGATAATATAATCTGGTGAGAGATTCGCCAAAAAAATTATATATTCATATTATATTATTGATAAAATCGCCTCCCACTTTTCCTATGTATCATGGGGATTAGCCCATTTATTATACATATAAATTTAGGGTGGTTCTTAAAATTTTCCATGATGGCATCTCTAATAGTGATGAAGATGATCAAGAAATTAAATTACTCATGGCATATGAAAATGATACATTAGAAAAGGGAGATTGAAAAGGGAGATTTCCTTAAAGAAATAACTCAACTCAAAATATGTTTGGCAGAAAATGATATGATCACAGACACAGTGACACATCAACTCACTGAAAAGGACAAGCACAATCAAGTGTTATAATGTGAAGTAGTAAGTCTAGGAAAAGATGTTGAGAAAAAAATCTTTGAATCTTACATTTGCTAAAGGATAAAAAATGTTAGATGAAATTATGAAAGTTCAGCGTTATCCTCTTATAAAGACTGGTCTTTCTTTTCATGAAACTATTGCAGGTGAATCTAGCTCACAATATGAGGTAGGGAACTTTATTGCAAAATCTGAAATGCTCAACAATGAGATAAGAGGTCAACCCCATAAACAACCAAGGAAAGAAAGACTTAAAAGAAAATAACTTCCTCCTGACTATGGAAGGGATAATTGTTTCTTTCCTTTGACAAATAATGGTGAATGTTTTATATGTCTTAATTTTGAACATGTTGCAGCTAGATGCCAAAGTAGAATGGTTCAATACGTCATACAGAAATATCATTAGTTTACAGGTACTTTAAGGGATATTGTTTTTCTTGCAATATGTTTGGTGACAAAGCTATTGATTACGATAGAAGGAATATGATACATGTAATATGTTATGCATGTAACAAGTTTGGACATATAGCAAAGGAATGCAGGAGAAAATTTTGGCCACCATACCAAAAGGAGCAAACATCATCACAATCCAAGGTATTGAAGAAGAAGAAATTGTTGTTAGAAAGATGTGCGATAGCTCAGTATACACACATAACAGACCCAGGGGAAGTTCAAAGTGTAAATCTTCAGTATTCAAATTCTCATACACAGTTATTATAAAGACAAGTCGTGTATATACATGAGTTAGCAGCTGCACAGTAGCATATATGGTGTTTCAAGGAAGAAGCAGTGGGACAGACTCACGAAATAGGGTCTGGTATGATTCAGTCAATTATCAATTATCTTTTCTATTTTGATTGATGATGATTACAGTCTGCTAATGATATGTAGAAGTGCTTTTGGCCCTCATAAGTTGTTAATAACTTGATGAATAACTGGTTTGTGATGATGCCTTGATGATTCTTACTAAAAAATACACTGATTAGATTTGACAATGAACAGATGGCATAGGTTTATGGGGAGAATATGCTTCTAATAATACATTTTTAGCATTATACAAGATGATTCTTATACTTCTTGATTCACACAGTTTCTTTGACTTAGATGACTATTTTGATGATGAACATATATAGGTTGTTGACCTTGATGCTACTGACAGATGCTTATGGTACATATCATATACGGTGTATGATAGTTGCTGATGACTATCATGATCTTGTTTAGATCATTGGTCCTTGATATAAATGTCATGTATATCATTTGATGTAACGGTCATGTAAATACCTAATTTGTAACCCAACTATGCATGAGAAGGATGATGTAATAATTGTTACTTTAGTTATGTATAAACATTTGGTATATCCCCACTTGGTTGGGTGGATGATTCAAATTTCGTGTATCCCCACTTGGTTGGGTGATTGATGTATGTATGAGTCATTGGTCTTAGGGAGGTCATACTCAATTAGTTGAGTTATAGAGTCATGTTATTCTTTTGAAACATATCTCTACAGACTCTGCATGTACTCAGAGGGAGCATGGACAACATAGTGTATCTCAAATGGGGAGAATATCTTGGTCTGCCCTTTTCCCTTGATGTCAAAAGGGGGAGTATCTTGGTGTTGTTTGATATATCTATTAGGTTCTACAACTTCACGTAATAAAAACCAATATGGTTGCCATCAAGTCCAAAGGGCTAGATTGTTGGCATTATGATAAAGGTGTTGTCATTGATGGTAACTCACATATATGATGAATGATAGCAGCTCATAGTGGAATAGGTTAACAACAAAGGATTATAGATTAGACTCCAGATATTGAAGAAAGAGAATGGTTTAAGAAGTATACGTTGGTTTACTTTGTCCAAGTAGCATACACACATGGGTTAATAGAACAAAAGAAGCATATACATATTCATGCACATTCACAAAAGGAAAAATTCTTATGGGATGGAAAATCAAGTTTGTATTTCGACGTATTGGTTCGATGTATTGGTCTGAGGCTTATGATCTGAGGTTTTAGTCTGAGGTTTTGGTCTGAGGTTTTGGTCTCAGGTATTGGTTTGAGGTTTTTGTTTGATGTATTGGTACGAGGTTTAAAACTATATAAGGGGGAGAGGGTCAAAGGGCCAAGTGTAGAAGTGTAAGGGTTTCTCAGGAATACTTCTATCTAAAGTATATTGATGTTGCATGGGCTATGATTATGATATGAACTGAAATATTTTGTGCACCTTTAATTCGATGTTGGATTAGGATCATGAGACCTGAAATGACTTGTCATTGTCTATAATAGTTGTGAAGTTTTAAGTTAGTATTTGCAGATCTATACTCTAGTTCTCCTTGGTCAAGGTGTGTATACATGCCGGTTTGGTACTTTGAAGTAGCGTATACATTGTGAAATATGATGTTTGAAGTTACAGTTGGTTCTAGTTGTTGATGCAGATTTTTGGGTTCTACTCTATGTTCTAATGATTATGTTTTGTTGAGAGTCTTCTAAATGTTCATATTAATTGATTGTGATTTTCTTCAATGATGATGGGTTTTCAGTGATTGGTTAAATTACAGTGGTGATTGATTTTGAGCTTCAATGTTATTGATGGGCCTAATGTGAAAGTTGGATGAAACGTGGCTTTCATGACGTGTTGTTGTGTACCAGGAGTATCCAGTTTCAAAATTAAAGAAACGTCATCCCTCGAGGAAGAGATAATGCTGTAGGCTTCTGTAGGTCGGTGCCTACGTACTCGCAAACATATCAGCTAGCACAAGAGCTTGGGGGTTGGAGCTCCCTTCTAGAAGCATCTAGAGAATGACTGAAGGTTGGAGCTTTTTGTAGGCCAGCGCTACATACTAGTAAACATATTAGATAACACAAGAGATAGGGGGTTGTAGCTCCCTTCGTGTAGTAACTGGAGAACGAGAGAAGGTTTTAGCCTTTTCTAGTTGGGTGCCTACATACTGGTATGGGTCTACACCAATTCAAGATTGTAAACATGCTTTTCTTATATTAAAAGAAGACAAAGACGATAGTAGCAGGTGTTTTTTCTTCCACATTAGGTTTCCACCTTATACATTGTTGTTCATGTGTGTTGCCTATGTGTGATTGACTATTTTATTATTATTAAACATGGTTACTATTTAAATGGCTAATTAAGTATTGATGCACTCATTAATGAATAGCATATGATGAACTAAATGAATCGTATGTTCACTGGTTATACGTTGGTTGCCTTAAGAATAATTGCATGCACACGCGAGTTCCATTCACTGAAGTAGCAAATATAAATTTGATTATGAAAATAAAAAGTTAGTAACTTGAAAATATTGATTCACCCCCACCCCCCTCTTAGTGTTATTCCCAATAGGTGTCATCACGCTTCTAGGTAGACCACCTCCATCAACCCAAGGCCTCTTGGCCTTTCAAAACTGTATAAAATTGTCTGGCATGTAGAATTCTCTTTTAGAAATCTTTACCGCAATGATTTACATAATGAACCATATGCACATTATAACAAAACAAACATTTATGTACACCATACATTTATTCCTAAACCTCAGTATGGGTCCACAATATTGCGATTGACAAGAAACATAACATACATACATGTAATATCAATTTTGATTTTTCCAAATAACCAAAGGATACATATCATAACATTATGCATTCTCATTTATGGTTGTAATTCACATTGCAACAATTTACTTTCAGAGTTTTTATTGTTTCCATTAAGCTACCCCTTCTTAATCCCATCAACAATGTTAGTGATAAATAAGTATTCACTTTCAAAATCATTTTAGTTTCATGCTTAAAATATTTTCATGCATAAAATTATATGAAAATATTCATTAATTTGTAAATGGAAATAATAGTTAGGGTAATAACTAACATTTAAAATTCCCATCATGCATAGTTACCGACATACTAGTACGTTAAGTGATTACCATAATCACTTATCTAAAACATGTGATAATATTAAATGAAATTCAAATCATGCATATAATTTTTAACAGTTAGTCTTAAAACACTAACTAATCAGCCATGACAAAACTCAATCAACAACTAATGATTATAGTCCAGTCTCACTGATCAACTCATGTTTTTTTTTTAAATCGTGAGGGGTTTTTTAAGTTTCCTTTTAAAACACTCTATCGTCCTATGAAAGGAAATTCACCATATTTTTCAATCATGCATTTATTATTTATTTTTGGTGTATTGTAACTATAGTCATGTTGATTAACTAATTAATATTTTCATATTTGAAAATATAGGTAGTTGATTCTCACATTCACTAGTGAGTACTTAGGTTGTTGATAGGTGCAACAAATATTTTATTGTCTTTTATCTTCAATAGTATTCAAATGTCATGAACACATTTTTGGAGCATACTTTATTACTTATTAGACTTCAATGCAGTTATAAACATGCATCATGCAGCTCAAGTCAAAATTAGTCTAATCCATATACAAATATATAGATTGTTAGACTCATACCTGAGCTGATACCCACTAGTAACAGACCTCAATTTGTTTTCTCCTTAGTAATTCTCAAAGGTGCTACTGCTTCAACATTCAACTTTGATACCACTTGTAACATTCCTTAGTAAGCTCACATGAAAATGTATGGAGTTAGAAATGTTTTACACAATTTACCCACTCGTAGCTATCCAAATGATTATTCTAAATTCCTCATCAACCATTAGATGAAATCTTCATCATTACATAGAGAAACTTTAGTAATGGAATACTAAATTACATAACCATTAACAACCATCGTTGTAGCAAATTAACATAAACGTTTTGATGTAACCTTGCTTTAATTCCATGATTCTTTTACCTAAATTATTTAATTATAATCTTAATAATATAAACGCCACATCATGCAAGGAATCATCCTAAGGAAATTGACACAATAAGTTACCACATCATTGAACATCAATTTACCGTAGAAACCTTGTAGGTTGAAAACAAGTAAACATTTAATTTTATTATCAAATAATCATGAGGGTTTTCACCCCTCACTTAATGGTTACAAGGGATTCCATCCCTTGATCATTATTATAAAATATTACCAAAAACAGCATCTCAAAAATAGCATACCTTGTTAAAAGATATTACAATCATCATAACATCATTTACACAAAAACCCTTGAGCATTGTGTCTCATGTGCATGATTCTTTCCATCAGTGGATTATCTTAGTACTGATATTCCTTCAATTTGCATATACGATTAACTTATTTACCACCATAATTGTAACTTAATCCATCTTTATATGTTGCAGCCTGTTCTTGCAACTGTTATTGCCAATATGATATCATGATTAAATTTATTATTAATCAAACCAATCATAAATATATAATATTGGTGCTTCACCATCTATTCATCTACATTCATGAAATCCAAACAAAATATCACGACATTCTTCCTTTAACATTGAATATGAATTAGCTATAAGCATATATCCATTTTTATAAACAAATTCCACATTAACTAATATCCCCTCACCTAAGCCCAGATTCTCACAAGATAAATCACTACAACTATCTAAGCATTCCTTTAAATGAAAATAGCATATCAATTATGATCTTTGTGCACACAAATTATATCAAGTTTATCAAAAAGGAATATCCCTTCAATTATTAATTTTGGTGCATGAAAATATGCAGAGGAAACTTACACAACAAATGTTTTTCCTATGCATGAAAATGCATATACTCTTTAAAAGAATGCTTAACACAATAGAGCATGTAACACATGTTTCCTTTTAGAGAAATTCTAGTATAGTAGGGCATGAAAAAACATGTTTTCGTTTCCATAAAACTAATGCAATAAAGCATACAAATATATGTTTTCTTTTCCAAGGATTTACCAAGATTACCCATATACATATATTCCGAGGAAACCAACACATTACTATGGTTTTTGTGCATGTAATTCATCTTCTTTTGCGAAAGCTATTTTCCACTATAGGCTAACACAACATGTTATCATTTGCCATGTACAAATGAATATTCTTTCCAAAAAAAGATAATACAAATATTGCATGCATATACATGATATTATTCCAAAAGAAACTAATAGTTATGATAGCATAAAAGTAATCACATATACTTTTGTCTATATAAATACAGTTGAATAGTTCTTATATCCATGTGAAGAACATATCTCTATAACACAACGCCTATTATTTTTGTATGAATGATATTATCATAATAACCCTTCTTTAATGTGCGCAACACATATTCTCTTCTCTGGAATTCTACCATAATTAACTATCATTTTCATTTTAACAAATACATACATCTTTCTCAAAAATAAGTTAATATAATGTCTTTTTTCCATATTTTTGCATGCAAGCTTCTCATGCCACGCTTTCAATAAATTACCATTGATAACCATTGTTAAGGCATAAAACTGCTTTATGCACCTCAATCCGTAAATCAACAAAATTCATCTAGCCAAACAATCCTTTCAAGAATATTTACATAATAACATTCTCTATGTTCATGCAAAAACATATTTTCTATATCGCAATCACTACCCTTTTTTACATCCAACATGCTTTTTTCTATCACATTGGCCATTACATAAATGCACATAACCTTTTCAATAAACAAATGTATGTCCTTGCTATTGTGTCAACGAGATTCACATGCATGTTTTAAGAAAACAATCTTTAAGTTTCATCAATTCATGCACAAAACTCCTATGCATGTCTTTTTGCACTAAAATCCTTGTCATTTTTAGATAAACAACCTAGGTAATATATGCATAAAGATTCATAAAAGACCTTCCAGGATATTTAATCTAATTAACTTTTGTCTTTTCCAAGAATCTCATAATGTATGCAAAGACATTTCAATTCAAAATCTAATACAATGATGCAATTAATAATTTTGTTTTCGAGAATTAGCATAGGAATTTATTTGAAGAATTCCAATATAATGGATATTATTATTGTGCACATATTCCTATTAAGATTTTATAGGAATCATGCTAATGTCTTCAAGGAAACTAAAAGTCAATGTCTCTCTCATAATTTCCTCGTAATCTTTTATTTAATGAAATAACTTAATTTTATTCTCTTTGCATAAGAAAAGTTGACATAGATTCTTTTCATGAAAAAATATCATGATTTATTTAATATTTTTTTGTGCATGTTTGACGTGTGTTTTCTTTCCAAAAAAGCTACATCCTTAACATATATTTTACCATGAAATTTTTCCAAGAAAACAACATCCCTAACATATCTGTTACCATGAAATTTTTCTTTCGGTAAAGTAATATGATTTCTTTATCTTTTTCTATGCAATTTTATTTCAAGAAAGTAATTATAGTTTCTTTATCTTTTACCATGGAAAGTTCGCATGCATTATTTATGAAAGTTAGTATGACTTCTTAATTTTTTATTCTTTTTTGCAAGAATGACATGCATTCTCTTTTCAAGAGTAACATCCCTGCAATATATTTTTTTAATAAAACTACATAATTTCTTTGTTTTTAATATGTAAAGTTATCATGCATGGTTTTATAAAATTATTGCATAGATGGTTAAGTCCTTTACACAAAAATCCATGCAATTTTGAAGAATCTAGAGCAATATTGCCAATTAATAAAATAACCTATCATTTTTTGCACAAAACACATGCATTTATTTCCAAAGAAGTCAAGGTTGCTTATATTTTGTGTGCAAAAACCATGAAGTATCATGTGCATGTCTAATGTTTAGGAATACCTTTCATTGGGGCCACACCATTCCTCACCAAAGTTGTAATGATCAATGCTTGGAGAATTCACATGATGAAAGCTCCAGTTGTTGAAGATGAAAGTTGTTTTTCCAGTTTACGAATCAATTTAGAGAACTTGTAAAACATTTGTTTTGTCAATGAGTTGTCATTTTATTTATTTGATTCAAATTAGTTGCCAACTAAATGATGATGGTTCTTGTATTGAACCAAACATGGTAAATAATGTTTTCCATTATGAATGTCAACGTAAATGCAATTTTATAGAAATATTAGAATTTTATAATAATAATAAGAATAATAAATTTAATTTAGTTTAAAAAAAATATTTCAATTTATTTGTTTTTATTTCTTATTTTTTTCAAAAATCATTTTATTTGTTAAAAAAATCATTTTATTTCTTAATACCCTCTTTTTTATATTTTAATTTAATTTTATTTGATATTTTATCATTATTATGATTTTTTAATTAATTAATTAATTCTTTTTTTGGGGTTGGCTGAATTATTAAAGATTATTTATAGTTTTATTGTTATTCGGTGACTTAATATCGTATTAAAATATTAATTGTTTTTTCCCTAACAAATTATTCAAATCTATATTTCTCTCTCTTTTTAATCATGTGATAATATATGTTTCTCCATCTTCTTCAGACGATGAACCACAACCACACTGGATAGCTCGAAACGCATTGACAAAACATTTCCTATATGAGTTTTGCAGAAAAGTTTCTCAATAATTCATGTATGGATCACAGAAGCCTGAATTCGAAAAGAGTATTTATTTCGAAAGAGTGTTTTTAGAATTTTAATTTAATTCTTAATAATTATTAGGTGAATAGTACATATTAAATCTCCACATAATGTTTTAGAATATTCATAGTAATATACAAAAGTCAACAATTACTTTTTATCTTCAAAACCATTATGTTATTTTTACCCCTTTAATTAAATTAATTAATAATAAAAATATATATGAACAACTACATATGATGTGAGCTATGTTGTTTCGACATGTGATATTGATAACCCATGGTATGTAACAAAGTTTATTTACAGATAAAGAATATCTATGATAAGATGGGAAATCTCCATGTTGAGAACCTTTTTTTTCATTAATACATAGTGTTTAATTTATATATTAATTTTAAATTATTTTTATTAATAAAAACAATTAAATAAAGTTGTAATTTTAATTAGTTTTTTTTTTTTTTTTTTTTTTTTTAACAAATGCTACATGTATCATGTAGTAAGTGTTTTATCATAATATAGATTAATATCTATATACATTTACTAGCCATTTAATTTAGATGACTATACTAATTTAATATAAATATGATTTTCCATTCTATAAACACTAAGTTTTCCTCTACTACATGAGCTCAACTCCTTTGGAAAAAAAGGAATATGATTTTCCATTATATAATACAAATATGAAAAATAAATAATTTGCAAATTTCCGAAACTAGAAAGATAAGAAAATGTAACATACGAGAGTCAATTTTTTTTACAAGTAAAATCTATTTACATCACCTATTTACTACAATAATTCGTATTCCAAAATAATTCATGCCTACCTTACAATATGATAGACTATATAGATGTACTTACAACAAGCGTAGCCTATACATACGAATTTTCAAGGGGGTTTGATTTGATACTTATTATTACTGGAATATTTCCAAATGACAAGAAACTATAGCATGTCAAGGATAATATATGTCTATCCTCTTTATAATATAATAGGGTTTAGGGCTATTATTACATTCATAGCGATTTAATGATTTTGTGGTGATATTCAAACTTTGGATAATGTTTTGACACACTTATAAATTATCATATTCTAATCTTATGATCCCATTTTTCATAGTGGATTACACTTGATAGAAAGCATGCATTCCACTAACTCTCTAGGACCTCTCGCGATCGCCCTCCAGTTGAGAATTCTTCTCATTCAGATTCGATCCAAATCTACAGTCCTTGGCATCAAAATTTTAGATCAATGGTGGAGAGAGTTCTGGGTACTTGCAAAGGTAACAACCCACTCGTCCACACGTTTTCCATGGTTCATTGTGTTTGCTCCACATTCTTGATTGCCTCTCTTCTTCCCTTGAAGTTGTGGATGATTCGACTGGTTGCCTCCTACATATGTGCTAGGGGATTCCATCACCTTCAGTGGTTCTTATGATTTACTGATAACATGGCTTCCGCATAACAAAGTATTCCTCATTTTTGTTCCCGGTACCATTCGTGTATTTAGCTTTCCCTTACATTGTTTTCCTTTCTATTCACGACATACAAAAATTTTCTATTTCTTTTATAGTTTATTTGTTATTTTCTCTTTAATAGGGTGTACATGCAACTCACACTGCTATGACAATGGAGGTTTTGAGCCCATTGGTGGGCTCTAGTATTGCAGCAATAATGCTGCAACTCCCAGGAATCCCTTCTTTACTTTTATCAACCCGGTAGTTCGTAACAAACTTGGAAGCGACGGTGTTGTATGCACAAGTACTAGCTCTTGTCGCGGCTGTCACTTGATCAGCTGGCACAAGTCCGCTATGAGCTTAAGCCAACTTTTATGAGCTATTAGAAGAAGCTTTTAATTGATGGATGAAAGCTAACATGAAGGAGGCTAATCGACTTGCAAAAAGAAACCAAAAAGCGGAAAGGAAATGCAAACCCTAGCAAACCCTAGTTTTACCGACTAACTCTACTGGTGCAAGAAAAATGATAAAAGCTACAGAAAGGAATGCCATTGACTCTTAGAAAGGTAAAATGCATGTGAGTAAGCTACTTCTGAAGTGAAATCTGAAAAGAAACATCTTTTTGTATTTTTGAGTAAGTTGGCCCCATTATTGTGCATGGGCTTTAACTATTTTTGACTGTGCAGAAGTGGATTAGCCAAAGCAAATGCCTGCAGGAGGTTGAGAAGGTTAGAAGAGGGCCTAAGGGGTCCCTAGCACCCTTCCAGAGAGTTTCACAGTGATCGGATCTCAAGAAACCGCTTTCGTGAGCTTCTACAGGAAGTCCGCAGGGGTTCTACAGGATGTTTTGTAATTTCTACAAGATGTTCCGAAAAGAGGATTTTGGAGGGTTGATGGAGGAAAAATGGTGGGAAAGTGGAAATGGAGGTTAGATAAGGATGTTAAGGGATCTAGGACCTAGTCAATGAGGCTAAGGAGCGATTGGATTTGTTGAAGGATGGAGGGAGCAATGATGCACAAGAATGTAGAAACTAGGGCAAAGTGAGAAAACGTGGCAACCGAGAGGCAATAATCTAAGTTAGAGCACGAAGCAGGTTGCATGGATGGGGTAAGGATAGATGAGAAGGTATCATAGGTACTCTGCATGTTATTTCCCAAAATTGATCAACAAAGGCTATGCAAACCAAAGATCTAACTACTTTAACCTAATTTGACCTAGAAACCATAAGCATGATGCACAACAGTTTATTGGCAACAAACCATGTAAATCAACTACGGAAACCAAACAAGAATGGATCTGAGCATGTAATCACATCTGGTATCAACTTTTGCAAATGAGAATCTAACAGTAATAATTGCAGGATGAAGCAAAGACAGTGTTTTTAGTGGCAACAAGGACAACTTGGTCCCAGCTCATGGTCCCACTGAGGGAGAGGTGAGATCAGAGGTGCTTGATAGCCTTTTTCTAAAGATATTCTCTGTTATTAACCTATTAAATCAATCTAAACATGAAAAGCCTTTTTAATCATCAAAAGCAACCGAAATAACAAAATAAGATGTAAATCTAAATAGCAGATTTTATTCTAAGAATGCAACAAAAACACATAAAGGTAAACAAAGGAGGTACTGAGCACTTGGGTTGGGCCCAACACCAAGAGCTACAGCCTCTTGAGAAAGATTAGAGCTGGTGCAAAGATGGATTCATCTTTATTGCTCAAGAAATAACAGTTACATCAAAAACTGTCTACAAGAAAAAGCTTGAAAATGTGTTGAAATGCAGAGCTAACCTACTGCCTAAAAAATGACTAAAAAATGACTAAAATCGAACTGCCAACTAGCTAACTTCTACCAACTAAAATGAGGCCCTAAGCCCTCTTATTTATACAAATTTAGGACCCGAACAATCCTCCTAAACTTTATGGACTCGACTGCCAAAACTTGCAGTTAACAGCAACTTTACTAGCCCCTTCTCGGCTCCCCTTGTGATAATCGATTTCGTGGCCCTTGAACTCCGAGCTGATGTTGGAGAATTCGAGGTAAGGGCCCATAAATGAAGGGGACACCTTCCTACAAATACTCTCCCTTGTTCTTCCATGAACTTCATTGCCAAGTGCTCATTAAAACCTTTGATTTTGTCTCAAAGTTGACCAAAAAAACTGCGCAAAACTCCCATTAGACTTGTTGGCATAATGACTAAACCAATTCACTCTATTAGCATAAATATAATAAAAGAAATGCAATAAACTAATGAGAATGGTGGATTAAGTCAAATTAGGAGGCTGAATGAGCCCATATAATTACTCATTTCTGGGACTCATCATCACCCCCCTACTGAAAGTGTTGCTCATCCCCTGAGCAACTAATAGCTTAGCCCAAGTTTCCTCTACAGAATTCTCAGCTTAGCAGAATTGTCTCAGCTTCCTATAGAACTATCTCAGCTTCCTGTAGAGCTGTCTTTGAGTCCATCATCTGAATTCTCTCTCTCCAAGTGCAGGTTTTTGGCTTCCTCGTTCATAGGTGACGGATATCATTGAAGGAGACTCCTCCTTTTGTTTAGCTGTTGTGTCCTTAATGACAATTGGCTCCTTTAATTGTGACTGGGGTATGCCTACTTTGATCCACGTGCTCCTCCTTGCCTTTAAGTACATGGAAGGCTCCCTTTTTCGCTTCCCTTTTTGTTTTGGAGATGTGCTTAAGGTAGCTAGCACAACTGCTGCCTCCCTAGCCAAAATCTCAGGTGATTTCTCCTTTTGCTATTCTGTTTTCATGCTTCCTGTAGAAAGTCTTATGTCAACTATTTTCATGATTCCTATAGAAAGCCCGGTGTCAACTGTTTCTGTCTATTTGGCTGGATGTGTCTTTCCTTTTAATTTCTGTGTGGTTGCCTTGGTTGTGCCCTCCTTTGTTTGGACTTTTTCAGTCCTCTCTGCTCTACTCTGCAATCGTTTCTCCCTGGGTGTTTGTGCCATTATTCATCTCACAAGTTTAGGCTCAACAATTTGGCCATTTCCCCGTTCCTCTTTCTGTCCTTTTTGTGCCTATTTGCTCTGTGTTTCTTTACCACTGGCTTTCTCTCCTACTTCAGTGTGTTTCCCTTCTTCACTTCTGGATGAGGTGAGCTCTTCGGCCAGAATTCAAATGTTGTCATCTTTCGACATGTTTCAGAAAATATCCCAGGAGAGCAGGACAACGTAGGTGTGGAGGGCATCTTCCACTAAAAGCTTGATGAGCCCATGATGGTCTAACTGATCCGATGTCCCTTCCTTCAATTTTGTGCCACATTCAATTAATGATTGCAGAAGAAAATAGGGGATGCTCAACTTATTTTCTGTAGGTAAATACATCCCATGTCTTAGTTCACTCAGCAACATGAAATGATAGTCGTAGACAATGTTGAACCTCCCTTCACAGGTAATGTAGTTCATGATTTGGAGACTGAATTCGCTCTAAAGAGGATGTAAGCTATTTCTCTGGACCCCATTCCTGTCTTCTGCAGGATGCTTCTTGGGTAGGAAGAATTTTTTCTTGGCTTTTTGGCCCAATGCCCTCTCCTCTTTGCTCCGAGGTACCCCTAATGGCAGACCAGTAACTCGACTAATGAGCTCAGGGTTAAGCTTTAGGGTCAACCCTATGAAATTCACTGTGGCCTATGTTTTTGATTTAGGTTGTAGGGACATTAAGAATTCCTCCGTTATCTCATTGTCATGACCGTAGATTTTGTCACAAAAAGTCATCCAATTGGCACGGGTGAACAGGTTCACCACCTTAGGATGTTCACACAATTTACTGGAATCCGAGAGTTCCTTCCTGATAAACCCCCCTGGCATGGTGAGAGTGCTCTATTTTATGCTCTGATCAGAGAAAAATGATTGCTGCTTATGGTTTCCTCCTTTGAACTTCAAGAAAGGATCTTATCGGGTGTTTAAGTTTTAATTTGCACCAATTCCCTAGTTTTAAGGCTGTTGCTGCCCAAAACTCGGTTGTCCGTGTATAAAAGGAAGAATTGGGTTTCCATAGACAGAGTACAGAGCTCAATTTTCATCCCCAACATAATTACAATCATGTAAATTCAAATTCCTCATACACAGGTTAGCCCTCACAGTGCTTTATATTTTCTACAGGAAAAGTTTTTTAACAGGAACCGTGGGGGAGAATTTTGACACAGAACTAACTGAGAAATTCTGTGCAACACATAGGGAAACTACTATTTTCAACTCATAGGCAAACTTGTCTCTAGCCCTCCAATTCAAGACAGTTCAATTCACCACCTTTCCGAAACATACCATGCATGGAAGAGTGTTTTCAAGCCTACCTCTCTCAGAAATCCAAATTCGACGAAAAATAGTCTAGGCTTCCCTGCTTCGGAAAGCTATGTCATACCTCATGTAGAACGAAACTGCGCTTCTTGTAGAGCCCAATAAGTACGACGGTATTTTAAAAAGTGGCTGAGAAAGACTGGTTCGCTCCTATGGAGGTGGTATGGAGCCTGTTGCAGCTGGAGGGACGATGATAGAATGGAAACAATGGTGGTGAGAGTTCGATTGGCTGTTTATGGAAATTTCCGTTGATGGAGGGTGAGCTGGCCAAATGCACATTGGCCCCATGTAGACTGTTGGTCCCCACTGTGGTGTTATTATGAACTGTTTATTCTCTGCCTGTAATCACGTCCATCAATCACGGTGAAGTTTAAACGGTCACCACTACCTGTTTTAAGATTTCTTCCTAAGATAGCTGAGCACACGTGTCGATTGCACCCATCGAGCGCTTTCTGAACTGGATGAGGGTGGCCAGTTAGCTGGCCACCGATTTTTTTAATCACAACCATTTCATTGTTCATACAGTTCTCAAATTACATTCATGCAATAGAGGAACGAGTTTAGTCACGTACCTGGAAGTCGAATGTGGTTGCTATTAGGTGTTGTGGCCCTTCCTTCTGCTGGATGCATTTGTTTCTGTGGTTGCATGATAGTTTGCTTGCTGATTCATGGCTATTTTTCTTGTGCAAGTATCCTCTGGCAAGATCTAAGCTGTAGGAATTTGTTTCCACGTTCAGACTTGCACCCTCAAGCTACTGATGTTGAATTTTTACAAGACAATGACTTCTTTTCTCCATAGCTCCCAAACGATAGACCGGATCGATCTAAAACTTTTTGAGCGTGTTTCTATCATCATTATGCACCTCCCGTAGCAAAATTGTGATCAATGGATGCACAAATTTCGAGAAAAATGGAAAATGGGTGAAGATTACAGAGGTCAATTTCTCAGAAACCGTGCATTGCAATCAGCTGAAACTGCTTGGCTAGGTTATTATCACCTATATGCATCTCCCCATGAAACATGTTTTGAAATGGATTCATGGATATGGAGAAAATGGAAAAATCGCTGAAGGTGATGGAGGCTGATTTCTTAGAAACCGTGCACTGGAATTGACTAAAATTTCTCGGGCATGTTGCCATCATCCCTATACAACTCACCATGTAACAGTTTTGCAAATGGATGCATGGCTTTCAAGCCAGAGAAAAAACAAATTTCAACACTATGTATTTTTGCTTCTAAGCATTCTGCAGTTTTTTGCATGGTAAGAAAAATGAGCTTGGGCTATAATGCAGACTTGGAATTGATGGGAGGAAGGTTTGAGGATTGCAGGAGGACTTATGAACCCTTTAGGAAGCTATCATATTCACGAAACTTCCTTTTTGAAATCCATTTCTAGCTTCCTTTAATTTCTACAAGAACTTCCTGTAGAACACACAGTTTTTAGGAAAGAAGCACAATGAGAAGGCAAAAATAATGGAGAAGGGTGAGGGATGGAAACATGTATGTGGCTGTAGCCCTAACGAATAGATTCCAACCTTCAGATACCCCTCCAAAATCGAATTTGACTCGCCCAAAGGTTCTACATGATGTTTCCTATAGAAATACAGAACTTCCTGTAGAAAGCCCAGAACTTTCTGTAGAAGGTGGAATCTTGACCTGAATGTGACCAAATCCTAGGAAGGGAAAGTGGCCATGGAGGGAGTGTCTGTAGGGATGTCCTGTAGCCTGGTACAGACCCCTATTCTCATTTTGCATGACCCTCCTTACCTGCAATGTATTCCCTGCAACCTACAATTATTTTACAGAGATTAGACTTGTCTTCTCTTTTCTCTTTTTTTTTTTTTTTTTTTTTTTTTTTAAAAAAACTAGGGCACCTCATGAAGGTTTTCACCCTAATTGCCTACCCTGGGTGCCTCCAAGGGAGGTTTTCACCCAGGGATCTTGTTTTCCTTTTCTTTTCTGTTCTTTCCAACCCATTGACTGCCTCATGGAGGTTTTCAATCAATGAGTCAATCTGAGGTGCCTCCGAGGAGGCTTTCACCTTAGATTTTTATTTTCTTCTTATTTTCAATTTTTCCCTTTTTTCTCTTTTTTTCTTTCTTTCTTTCTTTCTTTTTTTTTCTACCCTACCCTACTTAAAAAAAAAAAAATCATTTTCAAGTATAAGAATACTTCCAATGGAGCCATGTGCACATCGAGATTAGAGACAAAATGATGTAGAGGCTTGAAATGCATGCTTTGGCAGGTATGTGGATTTCAGAGACCAAATGATTTGAGTTTGAATGGACCAAACAAAGCTGAGGAAGAGAGTATTGCAGCAACTTAGTGACCGTCTGGAACTATATCTCAATATAGCTTTGATATCCTTGGTCCTTTTGCTGATCTGGATCATTCTCCATATCTTCTTCTATCATGACCTTCACATATTCCTCTTTTTGCTGATTTTTCTCTTGAGTACATGGAGGATTTGATGGTAACCATGAGGGAACTCTTTCGATCTCTTATTTTGATGTCTTCTCTTCATCAAGTGTAGCCCATGGTTCTTTAGTTTCCTCTTTTGAATCTTCTTTTGTTGGATGTGGTCCTTGAATGCTTTCAAGATAATCTCTTTTTTGCAATACTCTTCCTGAGCTATGGTGAATATCATTGAGCTCAAGAGGAGTCATTTGGACATGTTGTGCCTCAGCTTTGCAATTGGGTTGAGCTATTCCAATGTTCGGGTTTGGAAATGGTGGTATGGGTAGCTGAGTGGGGGTGTATATTTGAGATGGATGTGGATGGGGTTGTGGTTGGGCAGGTGGTGGAGGCAAAGGAGTAGGAGGAGAGTTGTAGTGGGGACACCACCCCTAATGACGTGCATTCCACTGAGGTTGTGGCTGAGCATAAGAGTGAAACGAATGAGCAACTAGAGAAGCATGGTATTGAGGAGGATACAATCAAGGAGGGGGTGTGAACCAGGAAGGATGGGCAGGGGGACCCAAAGAAGGCATGGAAGTGGCTTGATAGGGGTTGTAATTGGTGTGGGATGTACCTTGCATCCCTTGGTGGTAGGGTATGGGTCCATGTGTCCTCCTTTGGTTCACATAATAGAGTGATTCAGTGGCTCCTTTGGCTCTCTGATATGCCGCTTTAAGTCCAGGCAAAGAAGGGTACTAATTCATAGGATGATATTCTTCACAGACGAAACACACTTCTAGGGAGTGCATTGGACATTCGTTCCTAGGATGCTTTCTAGTGCATCTGGGACAAAAGATGGCCAAATCTCTCTTGGCTTCCTCTTGCTTACTTTGGATCTGCAAGGTATCCAGTTGCATGGCATGAAACTGCCTCACCTCACTCTTGAAATCTTCCATCTGATTTGAAAATTTGTTTTTGGATAAGGTACTGCTCCCAACATTTCTGTTTGTAGCCATTTGCTCCAGAGCAATGTTTTCTTCTTCTTCTTCCCTTGAGGTTCTTCAAATATGTCTTGTTGTCCACCTAAGGGTTCTTTAATCACAGCCATCGAAGAAGAGAGAAGGTTGGCTTTGTTAAGTAGTGGGCATGTTGTGCAATCATTTTTCTGACTTATCTCTACTCCTACAAGGCAGGAAAGGAAATCTTTTTGGTTGATTTCTACTTTTTTTCTGATGTACCTACAAAACTAAAATAGATTGAACTGCAACTAACTAAAACCTATCTTGCTGAAATGAAAATGCGGAATTGAAATGAAAGTAGGAAAGAACTAATCTATTTTGCTGAAATGAAATTGCAGGAATGAAATGCCAGGCTATGCTTGCAGAATTGAAATGTTAATCTACGCTTGCAAAATTGAAATTGCAGAATTGAAATTCTAATCTATGAAAGTGGGAAATATCTAATCTGCGCTTGCTAAAATGAAATGAAAGTAGGAAATATCTAATCTGCGCTTGCTAAAATGAAATGAAAGCAGGAAATATCTAATCTACTTTTGCGGAAATGAAATTTCAGAATGGAAACGAAACAACTACTCTACTCTTGTTGAAATAAACTACTTAGCAGAAGGCTGTAGTAGAAAATAGAAGAATAGCAGCAATCACCAATACTCTGATGCCTCCCTGGAAATGGCACCAAAAAGATGGTGGGCTCCAGTATTGCAACAATAATGCTGCAACTCCCAGAACTCGCTTCTTTACTTTTATCAACCTGGTAGTTTGTAACGAACTTGGAAGTGATGATGCTGTATGCACAAGTACTATCTCTTACCGCGACTGTCACTTGATCAACTGGCACAAGTCCACTACGAGCTTAAGCGAACTTCTATGAGCTCTTAGAAGAAGCTTTTAACTGATGGATGAAAGCTAACTCAAAGGAGGCTAATTGACTTGCAGAAAGAAACCAAAAAGCGGAAAGGAAATGCAAAACCCTAGCAAACCCTAGTTTTACTGGCTAACCCTACTAGTGCAAGAAAAATGATGAAAGCTACAGAAAGGAATGCCATTGACTCTTAGAAAGGTAAAATCCATGTGACTAAGCTACTTCTGAAGTGAAATCTTAAAAGAATATGTTTTTGTATTTTTGAGTAAGTTGGCTGAATTATTGTGCATTTGCTTTAACTGTTTTTGACTGTGCAAAGGTGGATTGGCGAAAGGAAATATATGCAGGAGGTTGGGAAGGCTAGAAGAGGGCATAAGGGGTCCCTAACACCCTTCCAAAGAGTTTCATAGTGATCAGATCTCAAGGAACTGCTTTTGTGAGCTTCTACAGGAAGTCTACAAGATGTTCTGAAAAGAGGATTTTGGAGGGTTGATGGAGGAAAAATGGTGGGAAAGTGGAAATGGTGGTTGGATAAGGATTTTAAGGGGTCTAGGACCTGGTGAATGACGCTAAGGTGTGATTGGATTTGTTCAAGGATGGAGGGAACAATGATGCACAAGAATGTAGAAACTAGGGCAAAGTGAGAAAACGTGGCAAATGAGAGGCAAGAATCAGAGTTAGAGGACGAAGTAGGTTGCATGGATGGGGTAGGGATATATGAGAAGGTATCAGAGGTACTCTGCACGTTATTTCCCAAAACCGATCAACAAAGGCTACGCAAACCAAAGATATAACTACTTTTACCTAATTTGACCTAGAAACTATAAGCATGATGCACAATAGTTTATTGGTAGCAAATCACGTAAATAAACTAAGGAAACCAAAAAAGAATGGATCTGACCATGTAATCATAACTCGTATCAACTTCTGTAAATGAGAATCTAATACTAATAATTGCATGATGAAGCAATGATAGTGTTTTTGGTGGTAGAAAGGACACCTTGGTCCCAGCTCATGGTCTCACTAAGGGAGAGGTGAGATCAGAGGTGCTTGATAGCCTTTTTCTGAAGATTTTCTCTATTATTAACCTATCAAATCAATATGAACATGAAAAGCGTTTTTAATCATCAAAAGCAACCTAAATAACAAAACAAGATTTAAATCTAAATAGCAAATTTTATTCTAAGAATGCAACAAAAACACATAAAGGTAAACAAAGGAGGTACTGGGCACTTGGGTTGGGCCCAAACCCAAGAGCTATAGCCTCTTGAGAAAGATTAGAGCTGGTGCAAAGTAGGATTCATCTTTATTGCTCAAGAAATAATAGTTACATCAAAAATTGTCTACAAGAAAAAGCTTGAAAATGTGCTGAAATGCAGAGCTAACCTATTGCCTAAAAAATGACTAAAAAATGACTAAAATCATATTGCCAACTAGCTAACTTCTGCCAACCCAAATGAGGCCCTATTCCCTCTTATTTATACAAATTGAGGACCCCAACATTCCTCCTAAACTTTAGGGATTTGGCTGCCAAAACTTGTAGTTAACAACAACTTTACTAGCCCTTGCTCAGCTGCCCTTGTGATAATCGATTTGGTAGCCCTTGAATTCTGAGCTGATGGTGAATAATTCAAGGTAAGGGCCCATAAATGAAGGGGACACCTTCCTACAAATCCTCTCCCTTGTTCTTCCACGAATTTGGCTGCCAAGTGCTCATTAAAACCTTTGATTTTGTCTCAAAACTTACCAAAAAACTGCACAAAACACCCATTAGACTTGTTGGCATAATGACTAACCCAATTCACTCTATTAGCATAAATATAATCAAGAACATGCAATAAACTAATGTTAATGGTTGATTAAGTCGAATTAGGAGGCTGAATGAGCCCATATAATTACTCATTTCTGGGGCTCATCACCCACTACACCAACCAGTGAGGCTTTACCCTTTAAATTTATTTTTCTTCCATAAAGTACCTTATTTATTTCACATTGACCTAACAATGAATACTTGGCTAGGGTTCGCTTCTCACTGAAAGGGATCTTCTCAGTTCACAACAAACACCAACATGACTCCCTGTTACAGTCATACTTTCCATTATTTCCAGATTAGTTCAATATTTTTATGATAATAATACAAATCAACTTAAATACTTATCTAATTATTTTATTTAGCAAAAAAATCTAGGAATAGGAATGTTCCACTCAACCTATGAGAACAACTAACACAACTACTACCCCCCACAAGCCAATTTCATATTCAGCACATTTGCAAAATAAGAAACCTTAAACAATTTTCCCCAAGACCACCTCATCCCAACCAACTTCATTCAAGGGTACTAAACTGAGTTCCATTAGCCAACCAACTCTACAACCCTAAATATGGTAGAGTCCTCACAAAGGTTCCAAAAATACAATAGTCTTCTCTCTCTCTTTAATGGCCTCAGGTCATTCATCCATATTGGCCTACCTTCCCACTGAGAAGATTTTTTGTCTCCAAGGAGAGAGGTTGGGAAGGAAACATCCTCAACCTCTAAGTGCCTACAATTGTTCCTAAATATGAAATTCACTTTTTACATCTTTTCATGTAAATTGTAGCTGGCCTCTTATTTTTAAAAGGAAATATTCGCAAGTGAATTTTATATTTACAAATACATTCATAATTCATTCAATTAGGTCTTTTATTTTAGTTCGAAACTTTATTAAAACAAAGTTTCATAGTTACCCAGTTTACTAATAGGTATTACACCTTCCCCCCCTCGAGGGAAACACCATCCTTAGTGTTTTCTAGCCTCTCAAATAGGTTAGGATATGCCCCTACATAAATTTTTCATCCCCCAGCGTTTCATCCTAGGGTCTAAAAGGCCTCCATTGCACTTTAACCTAGGCATGACTCATTTCTGCAAACTCTTTCTTTCCAATCGAGAATAAGTAGGGGATCGACCAGGAATAGCCCATTTGGTTCGACCTGAAATCATACACGATTTGTTATTATCCTTCAATAACATTACTTAAAATATTTCAAAAAAGAAATTAAATATACTACTTTCACATCTTTTCAATGTATAATATCTCCATATTCATGTATATATTTTTTAAACATAGATATCTAAAACACATTATCCACGTTGATATGGCTAGGTAGGGCCAATTGATAACCTACTGGACCAATCCGATCAAGGATATGGAACGAGCCAGAAAACTAATGGCATAACTTAGGATAACCAATTAACCTAAAGGTAGTTCTTTTTGGTTTTACGCTTACATAAACATGTTCACCTACTTGGAGTTCTCGATACGATCTTCGCTGGTTAGCATAACTCCTCTTATGATTGTGAGCAGATTTCTAGTTTAATCTAACATTTTTCACTATAGTTTCTATTTATTTGAGCATATCAGGTCCGAGCATTAGTGTATCTTGAAAGTTGTTCCAATTGATAGGTGTCCTCCACTTCTACCCATATAGCACCTCAAATGGGCTCATTCTTAGTGAAGCATGATAACTATTGTTATATGAAAATTCCACTAAGTGTAGAGACTTCTCCCACTTCATGGGTTGCTACATCACATGCATCCTAACCATCTCTTCCAACACCTGGTTTACTTGTTCATTCTTCCTGTTTGTCTGAGGATGGTAGGCAATATTGAATTACACTTAAGTGCCAAAACTAGTGAAGAGGGATTTCTAAAAGATAAAGGTAAAATTTACATCTCTGTCTCCAATTACCATTTTAAGTATTCTGTATAGTATGAACATTTATTTGATAAAGATATAAAAAATTCCCATAGCCTTACATGTTGATTGCACCTGTATGAAATGATTCGTTTCACTTCATTTGTCCACCACCACCATTATTGAATCATTTTTTTCATCACTTTGGAGTTCTTGTAATAAAAGCTACTGTCACTATTTCCCATTTCCATTTAGGAATGGGCAGGGAGTAGAGAAGGTCGGTTGGGTGTTGGTGTTACTTCTTCAGTTGCTGGCATTCTAAACATTGCTCCAAATATCAAGATATTTATTTCTTCATACCTAGCCAAAACTAGTCTTTTCTTAAGGTTGTAATCATTTTCATTTTCTCTACATCCAGCACTATGCCCTCTTGTGTAATAGTATATCCTATATATTATATCTATTCTTTGTGAAAGTCACTTTTGCATATAATTGATGTTCCCACATGGATTGTAACATAATCTTTAAATGTTTATGATGTTTCTACATGCTTTTAGAATAAATTAGAATGTCATCAATAAAAATCAACACAAATTTGTCAAGGTAAGGATGGAAAATTCCATTCATAAGACACATGAAGGTAGCTGGGGCATTATTCATCCCAAATGAAAAAACTATGAATTCATAATTTCCATAGTGGGTGTTGAATGGGGTCTTACAAATATATTCTTATTTTATTCTGATCTGATGGTACTCGGACCGTAAGTCAATTTTCGAGAATATGGTAGCACCCTTGACTAGATGAAACAATTCATCAACCCTTGGTAGTCAGTATTTATTCTTAATAGTTAGTTTATTTAATAGTTTCTAATCGATACATAATGTTAAAGTTTCATCATTATTCGTAACAAAAAGCATGGGGGATCGCCATGGTGAAATGTTGGGGCATATATAGTTCTTGTTCAATTATTCCTATAATTAAAATTTTAATTCGGTTAACTCTTGTATACTCATCCTATAATGTTCGCTAGACATGAGGGTAGCTCCTAGGTTTAATTCAATGGTAAAATATATATCTCTTTTCGGTGGTAATCCAGGTATTTCATCAAGAAATACATCTCCAAAATCTTGAACTATTGGTAGGTTTTCCAGCATGACTTGTTTTTCCTCTGAATTAGTATAACTACCCTACATCACTTAAATTTGCGAGTCCTTCTACAAAAACAAGCCTATTTGGGAGGCCGTAATCAGTATTAATTGGATAGGTCTCTTGATTCCTTGAATTTCATAACTACCACCAAATTCATTCAAGAAAATAACCATATTTTCTCTACAATTTATAAGAGACCAATGGGCCTCCATCCAGTCCATTCCAATTAAGACATAATAAGACCCCAGGGGAGAAAAAATTCAAATTTACCTTTATAGGTTGATCTAATAACTCAACCAAATAATTATCTACTTTAGCCACCACTCATCTTTTTGCCCCTATGAATAGTTGGACCAACCGTGGACTTTTTCAATCTCTGAATTTATAACTAACACAATTCTATCACCTTAAGAATTATGTAACATAACTGGGTCCGAGATCTATTAAAATAGAAAAAATGTGTTTGAAGAGCTTACTTCAACATGAATCATGTTGGGTTGAGATTCTACTCGATGATACTCTAGCGCAACATTAATTTTAGCTATGCTTTTTTCCACTTCCCTGATTGTTGAAGCTTCATGAATCTTGGTTATTTGTTCAGGTCGCCCACAATAGGGGAATTTCTTGAGGCAATGTGGTCCCCCACAACCCCAACATTGTAGGGGAGGTTTTTGTAATTGATTTTCTTCAGGTCTGGAGGGTTGTTCTATTGTTTTCGACTCATTTTGTGATTAAGGTTTATTTTGACCCTCTTCCATTGGTCTTAGTTTCTACCCTTTATGGAAACTCGTGAGATTAATAGCTTTGTTATTCTGGATGTTTTTCACATTTTTCTCTCCCTTTTAAATGGTCCAAGTTTACTATTATCTTTATTCTGCATCTGTTGATATCAAATTCAAGATTTTCTTATGGCATCATCCATATTTTTGGGGTTGTTGAATTCTAGTTGTTCCTTCATATGCATTGGTAACATGCTAATAAATATTTAAACTTTTTCTTTTTCCTCATGTATATAAGGTATATACCATAATAGGGAGGTGAAATTTAACACATATTTATCCATGATCAATTGCTAGAGCTGCAGATCATGGAATTATTTCTCTTTGTCATCATAAAATTGTTCAGTCAAATATTTATCTTCAAAGTGTTTCTGAAAGAATTCCTGAGTAATTAGTTGTTTGTAAATGTCATGCATCACCTTGATTTCTTCCCCCCACATGGCTTCCTTTCCCTGAAGGGCTAAATTGCTAATCGAGACTTTAAATTTTCATTATTTTCATAAATTTGGAAATATTTCATCGTATTCACTAACCATGACCGCATTGCCTCCCTGGCTTAACCATCATAGCTCATGGAGTTTATATTTTTGAACACACCCTATAACTCAACCTTTTGTTTCTTAACTTCCTTTTGCATGTCACTCCCAGAAGTATTTCCATATTCCCTTTCATGTTATTCTCAATTTCCTTATGTTTCTTGTCTTTAACTCTCTTTTGTTATACTTTCATTCCCGCTCCTATGATACTCTACCCAATTGCCATTACTAGGAATCAGGTTGGAATTTCGATGGTTATGTTTTTTTGTGGAACTTTTCAAGATTCACTCTTTCTCTCGCATTAAATATTTATTATCATCACTTAGGGTCGTCATTTTAGTTTTAATTTTCTCCACAACTTCCATCAATGCAATAGTCATGTTGTGAGATTCATTCTCAAGATGGATCGACAATTCTGGGTTAGTCTATGCATAAGGTACTTATAACTAGGTCTTGTTGGTGGTGTGAATGTTGTACCACTTCCTCTTATCATGGTTCTTTCCCTGTGAATCAGACAACATAATTTATTATTCGTCATTGTTCCCAACTAGGCCACAAAAGGACAAACATGGCTCTAATACCACCTGTAACATACTCAAGTCAACTTGTTTTTTTACGTAAAATATATTTACATCACATATTTACTACACTTATTCATATTCCAAAATAATTTATTCCTACCTTGAAATATAATAGTATATAAAGAAATACCTGTAACAAGGGAAACCTATACATATGAATTTTCAAGGGGTTTGTTTTGATATTTATTATGTCTCAAACATATTTGGAAGATAAGAAGCTATACCATATCAAGGCAAATATATATATGTCCTAGTAATAATATAACACGGTTTAAGTCTATCGCTACATTCATAGACGTTTAATGATTATGAGCTGATATTAAAACTTTTGATAATGTTTTGACACACTCAACAATTGGCATATTTCAATTGTATGATCCCATATCTCATAGTGTATTACACTTTATAGAAAGCATGCATTCAAGTTGAGTGATGCCCTGCTAGTTAACACTTTTAATCCTTGGGATTCAATGCAAATCTACGGTCCTCAACATAAAACTCTCATATCAATGTTGGAGATATTTCTTGGTAGTTTGAAAGGTAACTACACAGTCCAACAGGCATTATCCATGATTAATTGTGTTCTATCCACCTACATGATTGCCACCATGCTTCTTCATAAGTTGCAGATGGTTCACCCTACTGTCTCCTACCTCTATGATAGGAATTTGCAAGACCTTTTGCAGTTTTTAGGCTTTATTGATGACTCAGTTGCCACATAGCCAAAATCTCTAGAACCCCTAGTGATGCCCTGCCAGTTGACGCTTCTACTCCTGGAAATTTGATGGAGATCTCCACTCCTCAACATCAATCTTTCATATCAATGGTGGAGAGAGTTCTGGGTAGTTTGAGATGTCACTATGTTAGGTCCCTATAATATTAGTGATCCCCCCATTACTATTGTCGTTGTATCCCTTATTGTTATTATTGTGACCCTATTGTCCCGATATTTTTATTATTGTGCCCCATAAAATCCCTTTATAGTTATTTTTGTGCCTTTATATTATTATTGTTAGGTCGGCTTGGTCATATTGTGACCCCATAGACTCCTATATATAGAAGGGAGGATTTGTCATTTGAATCATCTAAGAATTATTCATTTGTGTAATGTATAGGAGGTTTCCCCTTGAAGAGGCTCATTTTTAAGGCATTGATCTATATTTTCTATCTTTCTGTGAGCTAGTTTCATAACATTTGGTATGAGAGCTTTCGGTTCTAGGGTTTCGCTGCTCCAAATAGGTCATCATGCCATTTTTGCTATAACTATCCTTCTGCGATGTTTTAGATGCTAAAAAAAAAAAAAAACCTTCTGGGATGAAATAGTGAGAAACTTTGGGTACAAAGTTCAGAGCCTTTCTTGCTATATTTGTGGAGATATGATCTGAGGAATTTGGTGTTTTTGCAAACTCCAGAATTTCATTCCAAATAGGTGACCTAATGAAAATAATTATAACTTTTTTTTTGAGAATTAGATTGAAATCTCGTCAGAAGTTTCAGAAAGAGGATGGCCTCTAGTTTTCTCTGTATCACTCTCAGGTAGTAAGGTCGAAACAATGACACATGGTATGTCGTACAATTTTTCTCTACTGAACTAGCCTATAGTTAGGTCACCATGGGAGATTTGGCGTAACTCTTCCTTGGAGAATCCAATTTAGATAAGACGGGTGGCATTGGAAGGAGGACACGAAGGGCTACTGCATGTCATGGTTTCAGAACTAGGAGATCCAAAATTACAGAGGTACATCAGATTCAATATCGAGCTTTTACAAGTGAAAAAAGGTGTGTATTTTTTAAATTTTTGCATAAGTTTGGTAGGAAAAATTAGTTTGAAGGAATTAAAAGGGCATAGTGAAGACTTATTATCAGTAATTGATGCCCCAAAGAATGAAAATGGAAACACCTAGTAAGCAACCTGAAAGCTCTAGCATGACTCATGAAGAAGAGGAAGAAATGCAACATGATATATCAATATTACGAAAGCAAGTGCAACAAATTTCACTCGCACAAAAGGTAACAGAAAATAAGATGGATGGTTTCAAGAAATATGTAGAAGCTAATATGGATGGTTTAAAGAAAGGTGTAGAAGCTAAGATCAATAACTTGGAAGGTAAGATGGCTGGCGTGGAAACTAAGATGGATGGCGTGGATGCTAAAATGGAAAAGTTGAAGATAAATTTGAATACATTGCTACAAGAAATGGTCACTAATGGTGAAAGGGTAGTAAAGGAAACTCATGATGAGAACAAAATAAATGTTAATCATGATTTCATAGACCCTAATGTTGGATTGAAGACCCACCATCTTCCAAAAATTAATATGAGGAAGTTTGATGGCAAGGATCCCAGAACATGGATAGTACAGATGGAGCAATTTTTCGATCTCCATAATGTTCAAAACACACAAAAGGTACGTATTGCAATTTTATATTTTGAACCAAAACAATTTGTATGGTATCGATGGCTTTGATCTCATAAACAAATTGTCACTTCGGAAATTTTTATGGAAGAAATGATAGCACATTATGAGGATACAAAAAGCAGCATTTTTTTTAGCCAATTGATAAATCTCAAACAAAATGGTTCAATGATTGAGCACATTAACGACATCCAAGAATTGAACATAAGGGTAAAATATATTCCAAAGAAGCATAGGATTGATGTGTTCATAGGAACTTTAAAGGATAATATCCAACATGAGGTTTTCCTTTGGGAACCTAGTTCATTGGACAAGGCATTTAGGTTAGCAAGAAAAATGGAAAGCAAAATTATGGTGACTAGGAAGCCTACCACTAAAAAATATAAACATGGAAGTGTTGCTACCCCAAGCCTTCCACAACCTACAAGGTTGACACCACAACAACTGGAAGAAAAAAGAGCAAAAGGGCTTTGTTACAGTTGTGATAGCAAACACACTAAAGGTCATAAGTGTGCTGAGAAGAAATTATTCTACATAGAATATGATGAGGAATATTAACAAGAAATGTCAAAAGAAGAGGATATACTCTCGAAACAAACCTTAGATAAAGGAGAAATGAATCCGACCATATCTTGTAATGCATTGGATGGAATTACCACTCCTCAAAATATCTAGATAGTAGGACATATCAAGAAGAAAAAGTTAATAGTGTTGATTGATTCACGAAGTACCCATAATTTTATTCATTGTAAGATAGCAAAGGAATTGAATTGCTTCCTATATCCCGCACTAGAGTGTCAAGTGATGGCTGCAAGTGGAGGAACCATAAATTTCTCTAGAAAGTGCCATAATATCAGGTTATTCATGGGACGATATGTATTGAATATCCCAATGCTTTCCATTCCAATGGCTGGTGCTAATGTTGTACTAGGAGTCCAATGGCTACAATCCTTGGGTACAACAACTTTTAATTTTCAAGAACTTTTCATGATTTTTTTTGTGGAAGGAAAGGAAGTTGAATTAAGGGGTATTGCAGGGAAACTAGGAAAGATAATCAACTCTAACAGTATAACAAATCTTCTAATGAAGGAAAAACGACGTGTAATTACACAATTATGTTCGCTAGAGGTGCCCACATCGAAATAATCTATTTCTCCAGATCTCCAAAAAGTCTTGGAAAATCATTCCAAGGTATTTGAGACTCCCAAAGGTGTCCCACCAATTCGTGATCATGATCATGCTATTCATTTGATTCCAAGAAGTGTTCCTCCAAACATCAGGCCATACAGATATCCCTATGCCCAAAAGAGTGAAATTGAACATATGGTTGTAGAAATGCTAGAGGCTGGTATAATTCAACCTAGTCAAAGTTCTTTCTCTGCACTAGTAGTATTAGTTCACAAGAAGGATGGATCATGGTGCATGTGTCCAAATTATAGGGAGTTCAGTTAGGTCACTATTAAAGATAAATTTCTCATTGCTGTCATCGATGAATTATTGGATGAATTGCATGAATCAATTTACTTCACCAAGTTGGATCTTCATTTAGGATATCATCAAATCAGAATGAAGACTGAAGACATTCCAAAAACAACATTAAGAACTCATGAGGGTCATTATAAATTTTTGGTCATGCCTTTTGGCCTTACTAATGCACCTTCTACATTTCAAGGTTTCATGAATTCCATTTTCAAAGCCTTCCTTATAAAATTTGTGTTAGTATTTTTTGATGATATACTAATCTACAATAAGTCTTGGAAGGATCATGTCCAACATGTTGACATGGTCCTCAAACATTTGGAGGAGAAACAATTATATGCAAAAATCTCCAAATTTTTACTTGGAGTACAAGAGGTTGAATATCTGGGTCATATTGTATCTCATGAAGGTGTTAAGGTAGACCCTACCAAAATTAAAACCATTAACGAATGGAAAGTCCCCACATCCATAAAGAATCTACGAGGATTTCTCAGGTTGACAGGGTATTATTGCAAGATTGTTAAGAATTATGGGAGAATAACAACACCTATAACAACATTGTTAAAGAAAAATGCATTTTCATGGACTCCAGAAGCAACGAAGGCCTTTGAACATCTTAAAGAGCCAATGTGCCAACCACCAGTCTTAGTTACACCAGACTTCACAAAAACCTTTATTGTGGAATGTGATGCCCCAGGAAATCGAATCAGTGTTGTTTTAATGTAAGAAGAAAGACGCATTGCTTTTGAAAGTCGTACAATCAAAGGAAAATATTTACACAAAGCTATTTATGAGAAGTAAATGTTGGCAATACTACATGCACTTAAGAAATGGTGACCCTACCTAATGGGAAGACACTTCAAGGTAAAAACATATCATGATAGTCTTAAACACTTTTTAGAACAAAGAGTATCTTAAAAAGAGGAAAAAAAATGTTTCACAAAGATGTTGGGTTATGACTTTGAAATCATCTACAAAAAATGGAAGCAAAATGTTGTGGAAGATGCACTCTCAGGAAAGGATGAGGATGTGGAAGCATTTCTTTGAGTCATTTCTATTATCCAACTGAATTAGATGAATGAAGCAAAGGAGGAATGGAAGAATGATGAGGAAATGTGGGCACTCATTCAAAAGATACAACAAGATTCCAATACATCTGATACATTTATCTGGAAAAATGATTCATTATGGTACAAGGAATTAGTATACCTATGTAAGAATTCAAAACTCACACAAAATATTCTTAGGGAATTGCACACCTCTCCCTTAAGAGAAGACTCAGGATTTCTAAAAACCTACCACAAAGTTAACAAGGATTTTTTTTGGGATGGCCTTAAATTGGATATTCAAAAGTTGTGGCAAAATTTTTGTTTTCCAACAAAATAATGTTGAAATAATTAAGTCTCTGGAACTATTACAACCTTTATCCATTCCAAGCCAACATTGGGAGGAGGTTTCAATGGATTTTATCATAGGTTTACCCAAGTCCGAAGGAAAGAGTGTTATCATGGTGGTAGTGGATAGACTTACCAAGTATGCACACTTTTGTGCATTATCTCATCCAATTTAAAGTGAGTACAGTTTCTACTGCATTTATGGAAACAATTCAAAAGCTACATGGAAAACCAAAGATTATTGTAAGTGACAGAGATCCCATTTTCACTGGAAATTTTTGGACAAAATTATTTTTTTTTCATGGTACTTAGCTAGCTCATAGCTCATCTTAACATCCTCAATCTGATGGGCAAACTGAGATAGTAAATAAATGCTTGGAAGGATATCTTCTTTGCTTTGTATCTCATAAACAGACACAATGGGTCAAATGGTTGCCTCTGGCTGAATGGTGGTATAACACTTCCTTCCATACTGTAACAAAATCACCCCTTTTATGGAACTTTATGGATATCATCCACCATCCATCACATCATATTTAAGAGAAAATTCTAAGGTTCAAGCAGTGGAAGATCACATTGAGCATCAACAACAATTATCCAACTCTTAAAGGATAACCTCACCTTGGCACAGAATAGAACGAAACAGAAGGCAGATCAACGTCGCAGTGAAATAAGTTTTGACGTAGATGATTGGGTATTCCTACAGATATAGCCAAATAAACAAATGTCCCTCAAGCAAGCTAAGAAGGATAAAAAATTATCACCAAAGTATTATGGTCTGTACAAGTTGTTGCAAAAGATAGGTAATATGGCATATAAATTGGAGCTTCCTGCAGCTTCTCGAGTGCACCCAGTTTTCCATGTTTTATGCTTAAAAAATGTTATAGGTGAGAAGCTTCCAGTTCAGACAATATTTCCAGAACTTAATGAGGAAGGAAAAATCATACTGGAACCTAAAGTATTCAACAAACAAGAACTCGATAGCTACGAAATAGATCAATTTGATACTATCTCATCAAGTGGAAGAGCTTACCCATTGAAGATTCCACATGAGAGGATGATAATTTTACATAGAAGCATCCAGAACTGCTCAAGCATTGAGGACAACACTTTTTTGAAGGAGAGGGGCATGTTAGGTCTCTATAATATTAGTGATCCCACCATTACTATTGTAGTTGTTTCCCTTATTGTTATTATTGTGCCCCTATTATCCCCATATTGATACTATTGTGCCCCATAGAATCTCTTATTATTATTTTTGTGCCTTTATATTATTATTGTTAGGTTGTCTTGGTCATATTACGACCCCGTAAACTCCTATATCTAGAAAGGAGGTTTTTTCATTTGAATCATCTAAGAATTATTCATTTGTGTAACGTAAAGGTGATTGTCCACTTGAAGAGGGTTATTTCTAAGACATTGATCTATCTTTTCTATCTTTTTATGAGCTGGTTTCATAACACACTATGCTCTCCTGCATGCATTATCTATGGTTCATCCTATTTGTTCTTCCTTCCTGATTATGACTTTGCTACCTCGAGAGTTGCAGATGGTTCACTCGGCTATATTCTACCTTTGTGATAGGAATTTGCAACACATTTGTTAGTCTTAGGCTTTACTAATGACTCAAATGCTGCATACCCAAGGTTTCCCCCCATTTTTTTCCATGTACCATTCCTCTCTTAGGTTTTTTTCTCATTGTTTTTCTTTTATATCCATGGAATACCCAATTTTTTCTATTTATCTTACATTTTATTTGTTAGTTTCTCTTTAACATAGTGTAAATGGGGTTCACAGTCATAGGAAAATGGAGGTTTCAAGTCAGTTACACGCATTAGTAAGGATTTACCCTTTAAATTTATCTATTTTCAAAAAATTATCCTATTTATTTCACATCTACCTAACTAGGAATACTTGGACAAGGTTCGCTTCTTTGTAAGAGGAATATCCTCAATTCTAAGTTCCTACAGGTATTTGTTTTGCACTTCCACTTTCCTAATTTACTTGTAATTTGTATCTCTTGGTCGTCTCCGAGCAATTTTAGGCTCACTCATTCATTAATGTTTCCATTACATAAATAAACCCTTAGATTTATGTTGTTTATTCTCATTTATCCTTTACGACTTCACTACTGAAAGTCATGGTTTTTTTTCTCATTTTGTTCTAGGTCTGAATATATTTCTATATAAGGTCCTCAAAAGTTTAATTTATAATGAAAATTGTTATGGGTTGATTTAATGTTGAATTGAAACACTGATGGGTTCCTCTCTTAATTATTAGCATAAGCTCATGACTCTACAATGCCAAATTTACTTCCAATGGATCAGTTGTTCTTATTCTATAAAATCCACATTGTGACATTTATTTATGAAGACATCTGGTCTAGAAATACCTCAGAATAATCTATTATTATTGTTGGGCCAGTAATCTGTCATTATTAATATCACTTTTTAATGTCTATTTCATCCATTGCTACCATTATTTATCACGTCATTTATCATAATTTATCATATAATTCCATTTTATAATTATTTATGCTCTCATGGATAAATATTATTTCTTGTCCTTTATTTTTAATAAATTGACGATTATTTTTCATGTTTTTACCAATGATGCTTTATTAATGAAATTTTTGTAACATCACTCACGATTTTAGCATGTAAGATATTTTCCGAATTGCAAATTTGATCCTGAGCTCATAATTAAATATTCCAACTCACAAATTCATTGGAATAAGAAGTGACAGCTTTTCATTGGATGTTTTAGACAATTGAAGGAGAATCTCGAAAATATGAAACATGGGCTTTGTCTAGAATAGAATGAATAAGTTTTACGATTTGAAGTTTTCCAAAATTTGGTCTATATTAAGAGAAACAAAAGGTTCTTCGAAGACCATTTTCTCAGATTTTCTGTTGCGACCATTTCCAAATTCTTCCAACTGCATTGCAAATTTGACTTGTTCCCATTGAATGTTGATGGAAAAATCTTTTAGATATGATCTTACTCGTCAATTTTTTTTGTACAATCCAAATCTGTAATGGAAATTAGTTTACAATCAACTTTGTTATAACTTCCATTTGCTCTTTGTGTATCTAGATGAAAAGAAAGATCAAAGAGGAGGAGGATAATGAAAGGATAATGAAGGGATAATGAGGGGATAATGGAAGGATAATTAAGATATAGAAGATGGACAATTGTTAGATAGGATGTAGGAGAAGAGATAAGAGATCAGAGCTGGGAGATGAACAATTTTTGAACTGGACGTAAAGCTAAGAGTTTTACTTTATTGTAATTATTTCTTTCATATGTTTTAATGAAGGAAGTTATCCATTGAGTCATACATTTGTTATTTGTAATCTAATGTGAATTATTTCTCAAGGCAAAACTGAATCTTGGGCAGTTGGGCCCACTACCTTGAATGAGGTTCTGCCTTGAACATGTAAATTAATGTAGTTTAGTTGTGTTCTTGTTTCTTTGAATTTCAATAATTTTTATTTAAAGTAAATTTCCATTTTAATCAAGTAATCTTTTAGGTTGTTGCAATTTCCAGATTTGTTATTTCCCACAAATTCTAGATTTCATTTGATTTGTTAATCTAGATTAGAATTTAAATTTGTTAGTTTAATTTAGCAATGATTCAAGTTGTGTGATTAGCATAATTATGTTCACTGTCATTTACTTTCTTCTTTTTAATTTTAGTTTTATTATTCAAGTCTTACATTTTGTTTCTTATTGAATGAGCTTGATAGTATAGAACACAATCATAAAGAACCAGTGTTAGATGGTGGTATTGCTATGCATATATTTTGCTGATTGCCTTGAAATAAAAAGATGCTCCTCGAGTTGATAATTAATACCTAGGTGATAAGTTGTTTTATGTATTTATTAAGAAATTGATTTTACCCAACAATTATCACATGGGATACCACATTATTCTTTTGTTTGATGTTATGAGATACCTCACAACTAGTTCTTTATTATGTTTTATTTGCATAGTGACATATGAAGGGGTTTCAAGAACGGAAAATTTTATCAGGAAAGATACTTCTTTATAACTATGCTATGTTTGTACATTCCAAATATAGTAAGGGTTTTTGGATTTGACCTCTCTTTAAGTAATTCATTATTCAAATAGTTTATTGTTACAAGTCTTGCATTTTTAAGATAACAATACAAATCAACTTAAATACTTATCTAATTCATTTAGTAAGCAACAAAATTCTAGGAATAGGAATGTTCAACACAACCTGTGATAACCAATGATAATGTTCCTACTCCTCCCGAACCAATTTCATATTCAACAAAGTTGCAAACTAAGAAACCTTAAAAGAAAATTCCCAATACCACGAGGTCCCAACTAGCTTCAGTGAAGGGTACTAAACTGAGTTCCCCTCTGCAACCTCCTAAGAGAGGCTCCAAAAAACACAACATTATCTCGTATCTCTTCAATGGTCTCAGGTCCCTCATCCCCATTGGCCTACTTAGAGTGTTTTTGTGTCTCCAAGGAAAGAGATTTGGAAATCAACCACCTATCCCCATAACTGCCTTCAACCCCTCAGGAATATGAAATTCACCTTTTACATCCTTTCGTGTAACTTGTAGATGACCTTTACAAGCGACTTATATATTTACAAACATATTTATAATTCATTCAATTAAGTCTCTTATTTTAGTTCCAAACTCTAACAAAACAAAGTATATTCCACACTTACTTAGTTTTCTAAGGGGTGTTAAAGAAAGTATCCAACTAATATTTATGCTTCCGCTATATAGGATAAAGCTCCCTTGTCTAAGCATTGTATAAATTTATTATATTTGTTTTTGGTAAAATATATAATAATGAATTTAATTTATATTTGTAATTTGAAATTTTACTTGGGTAATATTTTTTTATTAGTATTTTTCTTTAAAATCATTTTATGATGATTTTTTTTTAATAAAATAATAAAAAATCAAATTTGTATATCTTAAAAAAATGTAAAGTAATTTATTTTACATGGTAAAAATAAATATATAAATATATTTATAATCAAAACATAATTAAGATGAGGTCACTAAAATAGTTTAAAATATTCATATAAACTACTATACAACACTTTTTAGACCACAATTTTTGCAGATTGTTTTGTTCAAAAATATTGTTGAGATTTTCTTTTTTATGTAAAATAGGCAAAAATCTCAGTAGGTGACAACAATAGGAATTTGTTGCTAGATTACCTCCAGGTTGTTGGGAGGAGTTAATGCATCCTAAATTTGATGTGAGAGGATTTATGAGGCAGTTAGATTCTCCTAGCTATAAAACAGGTATCCATACGGATTGCTTTTTGGTGTGAGAGTTTGTGAGGATTTGATTATGTAATCTCCTGTTTGATTAATAAAGATCGTCGATGCCTATGTTTGGTGGACGTAGCCCAGATTGGTTGGGTGAACCACGTTAATTGTTGTGTCTTATGTGCATGATTTATTTGCTGAGTATTTGTTTTAATTTGTTGAGCATCCTAGCTCCAACAAGTGGTATCAGAGCAATGTTGGAGGCCTGGCGCAACGGTGGAGACTGCTAGTCGAGTTGAATTGCGTGATGGAGGTGGAGCGCAAGGGCGTGGAGGTGCTGGTGCATGTTGGACTACTGTCTAACCTCCGTGGAGAGTTTTTTTTCCTGCGCTGCGTGGTGTACTGGAGCAGTTGATTGCCGGATGCGTGGAGGTGCTATTGACTGTTGTTGTTGGTGGAGACATGCGTAGAGTCGTTTACCAAAACTGCGTGGAAGTAACCTGCAACGTTGCCACCAGAAAACGATTCAATAGCTGCATGGAGTGCTGGCAGCGTGTGTGGATTCCTGGTGCAAGCAAGGTGCTGGGAATTAGGCGCGTAATTGAATTCATCCAACAAAAGGTGCGTATTGTTGGTAATGCGCTGTGTTGGAAAACCTTTAATGCGTGGAAAAACTTTTTACCGTGCCAAATAGAAGGTTTCGAGTACTCAGTCGTGCTGTAATCTCGTAGTTTGAGCAGTGTAACACCAGATACATAAAAATTGCAATTCAGCGGTGATACGATTTCGATATAATAATTTTTGTTTGAAGTCTAATGTTTTTTAACCCTTTTGGGACAAGCCAGAAGCCTAAGGAAGGGTTAGAACAAGTTTGATTTTGAATGTTGGTCTCTCTTCTCAGATATGTGTTTCTCGTGGTAGATTGTCCTCCCTACCTCACATAGTGTGTCGTAGAAAAGATAGGAACTCACGGGGATTACAATGGAGCTTGATTTTCTACAGTGTATTTTGCAATACCTACGACCATCACTTCCATATGCATCATGTAGGTTATGAGGTATCTTCATAGTAGAGTGTGATGGTTATGGTGCGCTTTATCACAATATTCAACGTTGTGTGGATCATTCATTGTCCATGGCATCGTTATGAAATGTGTCACTAATGAATACTGCAGATTATTTGGGCCAGAAGCAGGCAATTTTTTTTTAAATATTTTGGCGGTGGTCTTTAAATATTTGTAGTTTGCACAGCAAATGAAAATTTTATTTTTTAAAAAGAAAAGGCAGAAAGGCATAGGCGTTTTTTGAGATTAACTTTTTTTTTAAAAAGTTGGATTTTGGAGATTATTTGTTTTTTGGTTAATACAAGATGGTGAAAACTCAGAGTGTCCATTTTGAAATTGAGAATTTTAATGGCAAAAATAATTTCGAGATCTGGAAAGTGAAGATGCATGATTTGCTTGTCCAACATGGCATGGCAAAGGCGTTGTTGGGCAAATCCAAACAGCCTTACAACATCGCAGATAATGAGTGGGCCGAGATGGATGAAAGAGCGATAAGTGCTATTCGACTGTGTCTATCTGATGATGTCCTGTTTAATATCGTGTCGGAGACAACAGCTACTGGTTTGTGGATGAAACTGGAGAAACTATACATGACCAAATCCTTAACCAATAGGATTCTCTTGAAGCGACAGTTGTACAGTTTTCGAATGAAGGAAGGTACATCTATTGCTGATCATTTAAATTCTTTTAATACTCTTCTTGTGCAATTACAAAGTATAGAAGTAAAAATTCCATGCAAGGATAAAGCTATTACTTTATTGTGCTCGTTGCCCGAGTCATGGGATCATTTTGTTACTTCTATAAGTCTTAGTTCATCAGAAA
>APFE031504907.1:142628-153588 GCA_000404065.3 Pinus taeda | reverse complement strand
TATCCTTCCTTGTTGCCATAGTGGGAGTGGGTGAACTTGTCAAAGTAGAGGAAATCTCTTGCTGGACCCTGGGAGGAGCTTGCACAACACCAAGGCTCAGGTTGTAATGGTCCTTTTTTGTTTCCTTAATACAAATAAGTCCATTCTTCTCAATGATTTGTTGTTAATGAATTATTTCATGTACTCCTTGGTCTATGTGATGAATATGCTTTGTTTTATGAAATATTCAAGTGTTATGTAATCATTTTCTTTGTTAGTGTATGCAGGTCTTAAAGTGAAGGAGGAGCTCATCTGGATCAGCAAGGCTGGACTGCTACAACAAGCGTTGGACCTAAGGTAAGATCGGTAAACACTTGATCTCTCATAGAATAATGTGTGTTTAGAGAAGGATTGCTCTTGTTTGGTTTGTTTGTCACTAGAGAGTCTTAGACTCCTAGGGAGGTTAGGTTTGTCTGCAAAAATAATATTAACTGATGTGAGGCATGTACCAGATTTAAGGAAAATTTTGATTTCATTAGGAGCACTTGATTCAAATGGATATAAAACTGTAATTCAAGGTCGAGTAATGAAAATTTACAAAGGCATTTTACTAGTTATGAAAGCTAAGAAAGTAGGAAATCTATTTCAGTTAGAAGGAGGTACAGGGTTAGATTTTGTGTCTACGGTGTCTGAACATGACAGTAGTTCCATTCACTTATGGCATCAAATATTGGGGCATATGAGTGAAAGAGGGTTGAAAATTTTGGCTGATCGCAAGTTACTTCCAAATCTGAAGTCTAGAAAGTTAGATTTCTGTAAGCATTGTCTGTTTGGAAAACAAAGTAAACAAAAGTTTAAAATAGGCAAACATACTAGTAAAGGCATACTTGATTATATCCATTCAGATGTCTGGGGACCAGCCCCTACAACCTCATATGGTGGTTCATCTTATTTTGTATCATTTATTGATGAATTTTCTAGGAAGGTGTGGGTCTACATGTTGAAAAGAAAGTCTGATGTTTTTTTAGTTTCCAAGTAGTTTAGAGCATTGGTAGAAAACAACACTGGTAGAACAATAAAATGTTTAAGAACTGACAATGGTGGTGAGTTTACTTCCAAGGAGTTTGACAGTTATTGCAAGGATGGAGGGATCGAGAGACATAAGACCACGATTTATACTCCTCAGCAAAATGGAGTTGTTGAATGCATGAACAAGACTCTTCTAGAGAGAGCAAGGAGTATGCTGAGTAACGCCGGGTTGCAAAAGGAGTTGTGGATGGAAGCGGTGGCAACAACTTGTTATGTGATAAACCAATCTCCATCGACGGCGATAGACGGCAAGATTCCACAAGAGGTATGGAAAGGACACCCTTGTGACTATTCTAAACTCAGAGTGTTTGGTTGTGATGCATATGCTTTAGTGCCTAAACATCAACGAACTAAATTAGATCGAAAGTCTAAAAGGTATATCTTTGTTGGGTATGGTGTTGGAACAAAGGGATATAGATTGTGGGATCCTACTACCCACAAAATCATTATCAACAGAGATGTAAAGTTTAATGAATCCTCTCTTGTACAGTTAGATGTAGATAGTAGATTGAAACAGGATGATGTATCTGACTTTTAGCACATTCAGTTTGATAGCATTTCTAATGATAGTAATGATGACCATAGTTCAGATACTAGTCATGAACAGGTTTCAGAATCAGAACATGAACAGGGTTCAGGTTTAGATCATGAATAGGTCCCAGATATTGATCATCAAGAAGTTCCTACAAATGGTAGTCAGCCAATCGAGGAAGCGCCAGAAACATCCTTAAGGAGGTTGACAAGAACCAAACGGCCACCGAGAAGGTATGATGATTATGTTACTTTAGTTGAATTTACTGCTAATGACGATGAACCTCTGTGCTATCAGGAAGCAATAGAAGGTTCGAAAAGTGACAAGTGGAAAGCAGCCATGAAGGATGAAATGATGGCCTTAGGTAAGAATGGCACATGCGATCTGGTTGAGCTTCCGAAAGATAGGAAAACTGTGGGGTCTAAATGGGTTTTCAAGCTGAAACGGGGTGTGAATGATACGGAAGACAGGTACAAAGCGCGGCTGGTTGCAAAAGGGTTTTCTCAGAAAGCCGGCATTGACTTTCATGAGATTTTTTCACCAGTGGTTAAAATTGTTTCAATTAGAATTGTGTTAGCATTAGTGGCTTTGCTTGATTTAGAGTTGCAGCAATTAGATGTTAAGACTGCATTTCTACATGGTGACTTAGATGAGGAAATTTATATGGAACAACCGGAAGGGTTTGTTCAGCATCACAATAAGAAATTTGTCTGCGGGCTCAAGAAGTCATTATATGGCCTGAAGTAGTCACCTCGGCAGTGGCATAAGAAGTTTGATTCTTTCATGTTGAGTTGGAAATATGTTAGCAATGAATATGATCATTGTGTTTATTTTAAGCAATTGAAAAATGGCATATTCATTATCTTAGTATTGTATGTTGACGATATGCTTTTAGCAAGCAAAAGCATAGAAGAAATCAACTGGTTGAAGGCTCAGATGGCAAGGACATATGTTATAAAAGATCTAGGAGCAGCAAGACAGATTTTGGGCATGGAGATTTTCAGAGACATGAACAATGGTAAGCTATGGCTATCACAACAAACGTATATTGAGAAAATACTTTTGAGATTTGCTATGAATAATGTGAAGCCTATGTTAGTCCCTCTCGCTTCCCATTTTAAGATTTCTTCGAGTTTATGTCCTAATACAGATGGAGAAAAGGATTATATGTCTCGAATTCCATATGCCAATGCAGTAGGGTGTTTAATGTATGCGATGGTTTGTACTCGACAAGATATTTCACATGTAGTTGGGGTTGTTAGCAGGTAAATCCGAGTAAAGAACATTGGTCAGCAGTGAAATGGGTGCTTCGGTATTTGAGAGGCACAAGTAGTTATTGTATCACTTACAATAAGAGTAGTGAATTTGTTTGTGGATATGTTGATTCCGATTTTGCAGGTGATTTGGATAAGAGAAGGTCAAGTTCAGGGTACGTCTTTACTCTTGCAGGTGGAGCTATCAGTTGGATGCCAAAGCTACAGAACATTGTTGCTTTATCCACTACTGAAGCAGAATACATTGCTACTTCTCATGCTTGCAAAGAAGCAATTTGGTTGAAAGGTTTGTTTGGTGAATTTGGTAGGTTGCAGGACAGCATCAAGTTATTTTGTGATAGTCAAAGTGCAATAGATTTGGCTAAGAATCCGGCTTATCATAGTAAATCAAATCATATACCGATCAAGTACCATTTTGTAAGACAGGTTATCACTGAAAGGGGAGTCTCTCTCGAAAAGGTGCATATAAAGGAGAATTGTGCAGACATGTTCATGAAACCAATTTTGTTAGAGAAGCTACGCTGGCGTTTGGCTTCTCTTGGCTTGCAGAAAAGATAAAATAATAAAGAAACAGGGGATCAGGCTAATTGTTGTCAAGGCGGAGATTGTTGAGATTTTTTGTTTTATGTAAAATAGGAAAAAATCTCAGTAGGTGACAACAATAGGAATTTGTTGCTAGATTAGCTCTAGGTTGTTGGGAGGGAGTTAATGCATCCTAAATTTGATGTGAGAGGATTTATGAGGCAGTTAGATTCTCCTAGCTATAAAACAGTTATCCATACGGATTGTTTTTTGGTGTGAGAGTTTGTGAGGATTTGATTTATGTAATCTCCTATTTGATTAATAAAGATTGTCGATGCCTATGTTTGCTGGACGTAGCCCAGATTGGTTGGGTGAACCACGTTAATTGTTGTGTCTTATGTGCATGATTTATTTGCTGAGTATTTGTTTTAATTTGCTGAGCATCCTAGCTCCAACAAATATGAAGGACGTAGCTACTCTGATGGAGTATGGATTCCGTCTCCATAGAAAACCTCCAGGATCCTAAGCAGACAGGGGCAATGACCACTTTTCTGAAGAAGTCATTTCTCTATTGCATAGTTTAACAATATATAAATTTGTGGGAATGGTGTTGAAAAATTTGATTCCCTTTAAAGTCTGTTATATTCAGGTCAAAATATTATGTCGTGAGGTAAACTATTGACAATTGTAGTGAAAATGGCATATATGTAGAAATAAATGGACACACTTATTATGATAATATTTATGATTCTCTTACAGTTATCCATTGTTGTGCATCTCTAGTAATATCGAGTTGTTTATATTAACTTGCAGAAATATTAATATAAGTATTAATGTTTAATGTAGATAGTCTAGAACACTAAATATTTACTTTCTAAACTGTTATATTCTCTAATTTGTCTTTTTATACAACCACATGTTATAAGTATTGAACTTATTTTTATCTTTTTGCTTATTTTTGGGAATTTTTAGAATTTCAAAAATAAAAATAAAATCAAATTTTTAACCTCATTTTATAATATTCTTAACTTCAGGAAGCAAGATTCTGAAATTCACAAACATTTTGATACTTTCTTTAGAATTAAATTTTTAATAACTCCAACATTAGTGCCATAAATTGATTCAAAATTTCAAAAAAAATATTTAGGATCAAGTTGTTTACAAACGCATTTTTATAGCCATAAAGTGATTCAACAATATTGTATACTCAAAAATAGTTATGCCATGGTTAGTAGCAGCTGGAGTAAGCTGCAACCAAGCTTTCTTATTATGATTTGAATACTCAAGTATAAAATGATTTTTGTGTAAGTTCATGTTTTACTCTAACTACTCATAACAGATCTAAAATACAGAATTGGTCATAATACACATAATATCTTGAGATATTTTCTGTATTTATAGGTGGAATATTTAACAGAAATGGTTCAACTTTTTGGGTTGGGTTTACTTTTTATTTGTTATTGAATTGGTTGTGTATGCTAGGATTATTCATTGTATTATAATTAGACATATTATTATAGTACAAAGTTAATTATACATATTGTAAATGTATCAGTCGTCTCGTTAAGATATTCGACATTCTCTAGTTGCATGTATAAGAAGACAAAAGAAACATATTTAAAGCTTCTTTCCTAAATCTGTGAGTTTATATTCTGATTTCGAAAAGGGATCATTGTCTAAAGTAAATAGAAAATTCCTAATTCCTAATGTATTTTTATATTAGGATTACGATAGAATGAAAACATTGTTAGGAAAAATGCAGGGGTAGAATGGAGAATAATAAGGAGGACTACCAATTCAGACTTGGAAACAATTCTTTTGATTTTTCCATAGTCTATAAAATACAGGGTGAAAAGAAAATGAGTTTTGAACACATTTAGTTTACTGTGATTATCCCACTCGAGTTGATAGGCGGGAAATGAGTTAAATGACCTAAAGTATTATTCAACCATTATCTTAGCTATAGATTATCGTAAAATCAAGACTGTGTTTTTCTGACATTATATGAAATGACTATCTAAACGTGTCAAGAACAAGCGAGTTATCTAGAAAATAATAAAGGGTCATAGGATACACACCTTAAGCACCATAGAAATAAGGATGGTGAGTGGAAAATCACTTTGAGAATGGTGTAATACAGATAAATACGCCTACAAGACTATTAAGTTCCAGAAATAATGAACAATAATCATTTAGCAAAACAATAGAAAAACACACTCTTGAGTAACAATAAACCTCCATTTCTTTAGAAGTATATAGATACAAATAATAATTAAAGGAAAATAGGAAAATAAATAGTATTTTTTAATCACAACATCGAGTATAATGTACAAGACTACAACAATACACAAGTTTTTTTGAGATACTAAGTGTATATCTATGGTACGTTGAAAGGACCTTTAGGGGTCTCGACAAGTCGGGTAAGCCCATTTTGCAAACAGAAACAAAACACATATAAACAAAAACAAATTATACTAACAGTAATATAGATTACCAATGATTCCATTGAACCCATAAGAAGTCACAAAATGAATGCAAATCATAGAGTAATTTGGAGTAAAATTACTATCATCAACAATGAAGATAACAAGATGTAGAGGGGTATTTGTATTCTTTGGAACTAATTGCAAAGGTACTATAATTATAGTAACCATCCTACTCAATTTCATACATAACTTCACATTTTCCACTGAAGGGTGTGTTGAAGCCCTGAAAATCGGGTCGACAACAAGGGGGATACCCACCCGGTTCGGACCTTGGTTGGCAGCTCCTTATCCGTTTGGTATAGCGGGTCCGACTGGGGATAACGGGACCAGTTTCCCGATCTTAGGTGTGTGTGTGTGTGTGTAGAGTTGAACTATGCTGATCTAAGAGTATTTTAAAGCTAATATAATTAAGATTCTTTAACTTTACTCTATGCTATTGTAATCTAGTGAGAAACAACACATCAAATCTATTCTAACCCGGGATTTATATCTTCTATTATGCGATCTAAAAAGATTTCGAACAATAACTGGTAATAAAGATCATTCAGCTATCATAAGAATAGAAATCATTAAAGATAAACCACTTTGCATAAGAAGTTAGGCAAACCAGTTGTGAACAACATATCGCATAATAATCTATTCATATGTCAAACATAAACAATATGACTCCACCGTACAAAAGTGCCAAATGATAACCCATACATTCATGCAATTACATATAAACAACTGAAACTGTAAATCACTTAAAGAATATAAGCAGAAATTGCCAAGAGATAAAAGTACTATTTATGACTAATTCTACCCATAAGCTTCAAGCAAAAACGATCTATCTCTACTCGTTCTAAAATCTACCAAGAGTACAAAAGTGCAACATCAGTAGCAGATATCAAAATGCAAGTAAAAATAAATATCGATCCATCCATTCATCAAAACCTCCTCTGAGGGTGCAGAAGTGCATGTTTTGAGGATAAGTTTTTGACAAATCTCTGGACCCTTCTCTAAATGCATGAGAAGGGTTAAAATACTACTTTCTAATTCTAATAATAGTGTTTTTACAAAATTTTAGGATATGGTTCTCAAATGACCGTCCTTTTTCTAATCTAAATAAAAAGAAACAACAAACTACTAAAAATAAGCTACTTCTGAATTTGGTCCTTAAAACTTCAAGTGTTCATCATGGATTTGAGAAGAGTCGGTTGGCTGACTTCTGCGCTGAGCTGGGCTGCGAAAACAGAATCTATGAGAGCTGGCACTACTTTCTCGGCTGAGTTTATGATGCATTTCATAGTCATCCAATGACTGTGTGGCTTGACTAAGTATGCCCAGTAACACTCCCAATTCAACCTGTTCAATGCTTGGATTGCTTTTCCCTTTTCCTGCACCTTATGCTTCCATTCTGCCTCCATTCGTGATTTGTTTGGTAAGTACCCCGGGGTGGTTTCTGTGATTAAGTTGGCTCAGTGTAAATTCTCATTTACACAGTCGATAAGAACGCTCGCCTGTGTCGCCGCTGTCTCTGCTGCCTGTTCTGCCTGCCTGATTTGATCGTCCCATTTGTTAAAGAGAAATTCTTTATGGCTCTCATTTATTCTGGGTGCATTTGCTCTCTTCCCTTCCTCTCCATCTTGCCAAGCTAAATACTTTGTCACTCATCTATCAACTTGGTCATAGTCATTTCGCAAGTCCGTCACTTGATTGGTGATTTTATCGCTCAGCTCGCAATAGTGACTCCACTGCGATATTTTACGTCCCAACTCTTCCTGTTTCTATAGAAGTTGCTCATTTAATCTAGTAGACTCTGAAACAAATTCGGCAAGCTTGGGCTCGTCCTTGTGTAATTCTTGTAAAGCTTGCACTTGCTTTCCTTTTTCGTCTAGGCTTCTTTGATAGCTTATCTGCATCTGCTGAAAGTCCTCTTGTAGTTTCTCGAGTTGTTTGGACGCTTCAATACTAGCATTGGCTTGGTGTAGCTGTTGTTGTAGTAGTTGTATTTGGTTTTCTTGTTCCCTCAACAGTTGTTGAACTTTCGACGCCTTGTCGATAGTCACAGAAGCGTATGCTCCTGCGATCTGAGACAACTTCGTGAGATTTTCTGTCTCATTGTTGTTAGGGTCTTTCCATAAGACGTCTAAATGTTCAGCGTCCTGTGACAGCGTATTCTCCAGCTTTCTCTTCTTTCTTTGTCTCCTCACCACTGCTTTATGTTGGGGACTATAGAATACATCCAGTGGGGGAATTTCCTCTACACTAAGAAGAAGCTCAGAAGGCGGAGCGATATGACTGTGCTCCGCTTCTGAGACACTACCGACCATGGTCGAAACCATTTCTTGTGTTACCTATGCATCGCTCACAGGTGTTCTTGGGACTTGCCCTTCAAGGATGATTAGCTCGTTGAAGTTTTCCCATTCTTTATCGAGCTTTGTCATGACGAGTGGCGATTTAATGATGGGAGGAGGGACATCTCTTGGTGGGGAGGCGATAACTTGCAGTTGCGACATTGCACTCGACTGAGCTGTATCTTTGGCTGTTTCTTCGCCTTTTCCTTGGTCGCTTGCAGACTTTTTGGAATGTTCAGGTGTTCCTTGGGCAGCGTCAGATTTGGATTTGGAAGTACTGGAGTTTTCGCTGAGGCTGACACTGGGAGTAGGCTCTCTAACGAGCAGTCACAGCTTTTCTAGGGGAACACTGGGTAGCCTTCTTTCTCTGAATAACAAAAATATTTGGAGGTCATCTGGGGATAACCTCGACCGGGCTTCTCGCAAAACTTCCTGGAATGAACTTTTACTTTGAAACAAATCATCAAATAAATCTTTCTTTCCATCGAACACTTTTATTCTGACACTTATAGTGAAATAACTGTCAAGCAGGGAATTTAAATAACTGTAGAGATGTCACATTCTCTACTTCGGCAAAAGCGTGTCCTACATCGAACAATGAGAAGGCCCCACAAGCTACAGGAAACTGAGGCCATATGGCCTTCTTCTTGTCTTTAAGCTCTTTGGTTAGGCCACCTTCTGAGCAAGTCTGATAGGCAATTTCCCTTGCCAAAAGCTTGTCGGGGACATATAGAGGTAGGACATGTGGAGGTACAGAGCTCCCAAACACTCTAATATAAGTGAACCATTCTTCCCTGAACCATCTTGCGATGGGGATGATGTCTATTTGCGCTTCGGGTGAGCACCTCGGGGGTTCTTCACCATATATCATCCTATATAGGGGTAAGATGAGCCTGTGGCAAATATGATAGAAGTGAGGGGCAAACAGGGAATCCCATAATACTTTGTGATAAACATGAATAGGTGTCGGGTCCTGGGTAGTCCATTTCCAACCCATAGTGGGGAATTTAGATACATAGCAAATAGAATCCATAATATAAGCAGATAGATAAAAAGGAGGATAGACCCTTTGAGACAAGGATCTCTTAGACCGGTAATTCATAACAGCAGTGTATAGGTTATCAGAAAGTATCTTGGCCCAATCCACGAGATCGGCGTTTGTGGCAGCGTCTATGAGTGGTAGCCATTCAGACGAAAATTTATTTATGTCTGGCATCCCAAACCGTGTGCAAAGCATGGCCGCAGCAAAACAATACGGAGATGTGAGGGAACCAGTGTTGTACATACCATTTTTGTCCTTTTTTAGCGGCTCCTCTCTTCTAGTCCATTCTTTAGTGGTTTCTACCAGATTTGGGTTCTCTGCTACAAATTTCTTGACAAATTGTGTATTGTAGGTCATCTGAGGCTTAGGGAGATGATACATAAGCTTTAAGTTTTGCGCGGTGAATGATCCTATGAGCCCATGTCCCTGAACTTTGAATTGTCTGCCTTGTAACTCTGCATTGTCAAGTATCCACCTGATCATATCTGTATATGGAAATATCTTGGGTCTACCTGCTATTCAGTGAAGAAGCGAACATGCCAGCTCCTCTAAGGATGCCTCGGAAGAGTTTTGTGATCCCGCGGTGCTATCAACCTTCATTACTTTAGGATTTTCTTCCTCCAGCAGCCTATACATGCCTTCCTAGGTCGAAATTCTTGCATCCCTGTTGCATGTAGTGTTTGTGTACAAGGGCGCCATCTTGTTGGTCTTTTCCTTCGTCTCGGAGCCTTGGGCTTTATGTTTCTTTCCCATTTTCTCCTGCGTTCGGCTTTTGAATCTTCTTATCTCTTAGTTCCTGCAGATTACGAGCGAAGTGGAAATGACTGATTGAGAAAGGTGATGGGAGAGTTTTAAATGCAACAGATATATCAAATATGCCACCTTACGTGAAATAATTCTTTAGAAAATCACGCGCCTTCATTTCATTAAATAACTGACAACTAATCCATTTACTATCATTAAAAGCGCATGATTTGGGGTCAGATTATGGTAATTGGCTTTTCTTTGAATGGCGTGCCCGAAGGATTCGCGATTAAATGATTCATGATTTGCTTACGTTACATTGAAGATCATTCCATCGCAAGTCGCGCTAATCGCAAATCGCCAGATCGTAGGTTGCGCCATCGCGGCGATCACAACATCACGGTTCGCAGAAGTTTGATGTTTGTTAAGTACTGTCATTTTATTTCTGCGATATGCGATCTTGCGATCGGTGTTATCGCAGGTCGGCAGATTTTGAGGTTTTTCCTTATGAACGTTACTTTACTGCGATGCAACGTTAGGCTTAACATGGGGGTTTTGCGCATACCGATATTTATGAGGGAATGAGGACATTTCCTATCTTTTTGTAATGCAAATTTTTAAAGACCTTTACCTTATCGTAGACTTAGGTTAAAAATATTCGAGAGACCTCTTTAAGCTTACGATGGTAACTTTATTTTGAAGAAAGGAAAACTTGATTTTTCTCAAAATTAAACTAAGGGTCCCCATTCATTTAGTATTTTGGACAAACACTTAAATGAAAAGGGGGGTTGTTGCTGGCCACAACAATTGGCGATTCACTTGGGAGAACCAACTATCTCTGACCTTCTTTTGACGTTTTTCAAACTTCTAAAAGTAATAAAAAAAAATTCTCAGAAAACTTAAACTTTATTATAGAAAGATAAAAATATTATACTTCAAACTATCAATTATATTTC
>APFE031504907.1:73169-134792 GCA_000404065.3 Pinus taeda | reverse complement strand
GACCGAAAACCATTGCGTCCAAAAAACATGTGTGAAAATCATGCACAAAACCATAGGTGGGTCCGCCCAACCTAACATAGGGTCCAAAACCAAAATTTTCCGGGCCGCTGCCCCAGACCCCATAAAGTGGGGTTACGGGTACCCCTAAAACCCCCTGTTAACTATGTGGAAAGAATATAACACAACCCAACAAATGGATCGTTCATTAGTTCTCAGTAAGTTTTAATTAGTTCATCATTTGATTAGAGTTATTCCTTTGTTTGAGCATGTTTTTATCAATAGATTAGTTTCAAACTAAGAATAGAAATTCCATACTTAATTTAGGAATAGATTTCATATTTCATGATGTTAGTTTAGGTTAGACGTTCTAATCCTTCATTACCTGTTGTTCTTCCTCGTAGCTTACGAGTCCTGATTGATAATTTAAAGCTGGAATTATAACACATATAATTTCCCCAACATTTTTGGCATCGTTTATGGAGAGGTGCTAAAGGGATTGGAGTATAGTTGTTGTGTGGTGAGGATTTTGCAATACAATCAAAGGGAAAAGAGTGTAGGGTAAGATGTGAGTGAAGATCCATGCATCCACTAAGGTGGGGTTGCTCCAAATTTTGGTTGTCCAAGTAAGAGAAGAGTTAAAGTTTAGTGAGTTTTATTACAATTAGTAGTTTTAATTTATTTAGATTAAAATTTCAAGCTCTTTAAAGATAAGATATATATATATATTATATATATATATATATATATATATATATATATATATATATATATATATATATATATATATAGATAGATAGATAGATAAGGAGTGTTGTAAGAACCCCTTTTTATTGATTCATGTTGCAAGACATGGATCATAAACTAGTAGGACAAATTCAATAATGATTGAGAGCTTGAACAATTTCCCTTGGAGTACTTTATCAAATCCTAGTAGTAGGTGGGATATCTGCCTCTCAAGAAGAGTTCATCTTGACCACATTGAGGAAATTATCTATCTCTCCACAGCCGGAAACAGATTTGGAAGTATCCCTTGATTCCACTGGCCTATATACCAAGGATATCGAGAAATCATGTACCAAATCCGATGACGAGCATCCTACTGAACTTGAGATCGAGGAACTTTGACCGTGCTCATTAATAATCCTTGTATGCATTCTGAAGACCAATTATCCAAGCATGACCGAGGAGGACTTTAAGAGTGGTCCAAATGAAGAAATGGGCGATTACCACTAGGATTACATTGAGCATTAGTTCCAGATCATAATCCAATCAAAGTACCACTCTCATCTTCAAATACTCTTTGTATCATAGATTCCAAAACTGCTTATTTTTCATGCACATGTACATTCTAAAGTTTATATGTTAAATATGGGCATGAATATATCTGTATACTTGATCCTCACATGGCTTCATTGGAAGTACTCTTCCACTTAAAGGAGAACTTGTTTTCTACAATAGAGTAGGAAAGTTTGCATTGTAATAAACAAATAGAATAGTAAAGACGAAAATAAGCCTTGTTGTGAAAACCAGCTTGTCTAGTTCAACTTGGCATGAACCTTGCTTGAAAACCAGGTAACTAGTGGGAAAAGTTTCTAATAAAGTTTCAAAATTTGTATGAGTTCTTCAAATCATGTATCTTTCAAGTCATTACGTCTTGTACTCGTGTTGGTTGATGTGTGATCCCTTAAGGCCCACCTACCAACAAGCCTTGTCCCATCGACATCAAAAATTCATCTGGGACCAAGGTTAGGGTTAGATAAGGTACATGGGAGCTTGCACGCCTTAATGGCAGGTGTCCTTGTCATCTACTAAGGAAATAAATCAATTTTTCTTGGTGGATGAATTCTTTGGTCCATTCGAATTTGACAAATCTATTCATTGCTAGTACAATGTACCTAGTTCCTTGATTCCAATTGACATCAAAGGTGGGATATCTTGCATTGGTTAACAACCTCCTCAATGGTCAGTAATCCAATGATTCTTTATTATGTTTGACATCGACACCATTTATTCACATATGCAAGATTCCATATGAGTGTGTAGCTGTTGAATACTATATGGTTTTGTGATCTCAACACAGATTTGCAGTAGTTTGGATCTTTGTATCAACATTTCCATTTTCATTTGTAGCAGTATATTCATTTTATTAAAGGTTGACATATATAATCCTAACCATTCATTTGGAGTAGCAGACACATTTCCCCAGTTGTTTAGTGACATACAACTCCTCAAGCATGGGGTAGGAGAGGACCTTGAATTCATCCTTCAGCCCTTCGTTTCGTCCTTCAACCTTCTTCAGTAGATGAGATTAGCAGTCAAATCATCTCCAACCATTCCATCCTTCACTTCATCTTGCAACATGGAGCACATCAACGACAAAGGTAAAACTTGAGGTAAAGTTGGTTTAAGATTCTCTAATTCATTAAAAGATTTAAGAAACTTAATGATTCACTACTTCTCATTCCATGCATTATATCTTTCATATATCATTATCCTTTTGTTTTCCTTCCATTTGCCACTGATAATAAAAATACTTATACTCTCACTACGAGACCATGTTAAAAGAAAATCCTTATGGTAATTTAATAGAGGTAGTCTCTATAGTGTCTTTTCCTAGCATTCAATTGATAGGATGAATTAATTACTACCATGAAATGATAAAAGAAAACCATCTATAATCATTGGCCTCGTGATAACAGAGTATGTAAGCACCCATTCACATGCTTAATATCTCCATTGCCATGTCATTTCATCTGTCATCTCTTCCTCATCAATCCCTTTGTTATCATCAATTTGCATTGCTATATAAATTAGTATGATATGTTAATTTGAAGAGTGTTGTTCCACAAGAACTAACAACTCCAAATATACAAGTAATGTTGCTCCATAAGAACCAACACCTCCAAATATTCAAGTAGCACTACTCCAAAAGAACCAGAACCTCTAAATATTTAAGCAATGTTGTTCCACAAAGAACCAACATCTACAAAACAATGTCAAGAATTTGTAAATGAAAAAGGGATTTGTTTTCATGAGGAAATGCAAATCCATAGGCATGGGGGGATGTTGGGCCTCAAATATGCCCATTCTTTCCACCATACAATACCCTAAATTTCTATATTTCTAACTCATTTCATACCATAATTCCACGACTCGTCGCCAATTCATATCTTCCACTTGATGGTTGATTATCATTATTTTTCTTAACTTTTCAATTATTAGATATGAATTTTCTATGCTTTTATAATGATGGCTTTTCCAATTTCATTTAATGCAGGGATCCATTGTCAAAATTCTTCATAATTCAATTAAACTAGTTGCTACAGGTTAAGTACAAAATTATTGTAGATTAAAATCTCATTTAGTGATAAAACGAAGAAGAATATCATGATTTGGAGACATGGGATTTGTTCAAAGTACCCTCATTTAGGTAACCCAAAAAATGTTTGTCAAAATTCATCACCATGAAGAAGTTATGGTCAGCAGAATCTTCAGTACAAAATCAAGTACAGATTTTTCTGGTTAAGTACAGAAATTATGGGTTTGACATTTCAGACCAGCCATGGTTTTGGATATTTTGGGTTAAAGAATTATTCAATTATGTTTCAAGCTATATGGAGCTTAAATTAGATATTATAGATCTCAATCAAGCTAAGCATGGATCATAAGAATGCCCAAGACAAATTTGACATAACCAAATTCCAGAAAAATCAATTGAAATGTATTTTTGTAATTGTGTTGGCATATGGCTAAGATCAGATCCTTGAGTTTAGGATCTCAAAGTATAAAAGCATAGCATATATTTCAGTCACTCAATACTAGAGATAGAGTTACAGGTTACACATAGAGGAGTTATGTAGGAGAGGAAACACAATTATTGTACATTGAACTTTATTTTTGGATGAAATAGTAAAAGGTGATGAAATTGGTGTAGCCTTGGTGCCCATTTTATGAATTGATCTTAAACTTGCAGCACATGGAAAAGATAGGTTGCCTGAACCGATCGTGTTTGCAGGGTGAATATAGATTATGTAAGTGTGTTTATTTCCTTTTTATATTTTATTTCTTGAAAATGTTTTGGAGTAGATTTAATTGCTTTGTCAATTTATTTATGCAATTTATTTATGGATTCTAGATTATGTAATCGCTTTCTTATTTATGGTGTGATCCTGGGAATATTTTTATGTAGGAAGTGTGTTTTTCATTAGTCAATATATTTACATCTCATTTCCAGGTTGTCAAAATTCCAACACTTCAGTTCATATTCTAGATTTATTTATGTTTTGTAGATCTTAGTAGACGGAAACGAGTGCATTGTTGTTGGTTTCTCTTTACATGTTGTGGATTACACACATAGTTTCATTTTGTACTAGGGCCACATTTTTTACTAAGGTCACATTCTTTGCTATGGGTTCATTCTTCACTCAAGCCACATTTTGTAATGAGGCTACATTTTGTACTCATGCTGCATTTTGTACTCATGCCACATTCTGTACTCAGGATTCATGTAGCCACATTCTATACTCAAGATTCTTATAGCTGTGTTCTATACTCAGAATTGCTCTGTTTTAGTTGATTGGTAGAATTTAGATTGGAAGCATGAGTTGTGTGATTTCAATTAAGCCTGCCATGATTTCTTAAGTTGAATAGAGTAATTATCATAGTTAATCATTTGTTGATTTTGCAGTTGGAATTAAAGATTGTTTGTTAATAAATTGTTTTGTGTGAGCAATTGGATTTAGGCTTTTACATGTTGATTTGTTTGGAATCAAATATCACTCATTTAAATAGATCGCTCATTAGTTCTCAGTAATTTCTAATTAGTGAATCATTTGATTAGATTTATTCCTTTGTTTGAGCATGTTTTTATCAATAGATTAGTTTCAAAATAGGAATAGAAATTCCATACTTAATTTAGGAATAGATTTTAGCATGGAAAATTTTAGGGGCTAATATTTGTAGGTTGGTTAATTTTACATGGTTTTTCCAAAAAAAAAAATCACCAATTTCCATTTTTTCTAAAAATAATTTGCACTGCCAGCAGCGAGTATTGCAGATCTCCCACAATTTCATCGAGGTTTTCTCACAAGGTGGGATGTAAAGAAGCATCGTCTTCAAATCTTGGCAGAATATGAGAGTATAAAGAGAGTTCCTGGTGAAACGATTCAAGATTATTGCACTAGATTCAATAATGTTAACAAATCTATTCTAGCAGCAGAACAACCTCCACTAGGGCTCGCTTTGATCAAATTTCTAGATGGTTTTGATGAAAATATGTCTTATCAACTAAGGGAAATAAATCCTATTGCCCTAGAGGAAATGAAAAGGAATGTTGTTAGTGTTGAAGAAAATCTATTGGCTAAGACAACAAGGTTAAAGGTTGAGAGAAGAGTTACTATCAAAGAACAACCTTCTTCTACTTCATCAGATGCAAAGTTAGACACCGTAGTTAAAACCATGGAAATAATGATGGAAAGGATAAGTTTAATAGACATGGCTCCCTCAAGAGAAACTCAAGGGAGTCCTCAAAACAGAAATCCTAATTTTAGGAAGAATCCACCCCAAATTAAGCAGAGAGAGAAAAGAAGCCCAGTTGATCAGCAGCAAATTAGACCTCCATTACATGTGAAATATGTAGATGAAGAAGCTGAGATAGATGAGGACCTTGAATAATATTAGATAAATCTATTTCAGGAAGGAGAAAGAGAAAATATTTTCATAACTAAGGAGGAACAAGATCTATTCTTATTATCACAACCAGAACTCATCTCCGTAGAGTTAGATGATTATAAAAAGGGATACCAAAATGATATCATGGAGGTATACAAAAAGTAAAATTTGAGAAGTAAGAAGACTGCAAGAAATATTCCGAAGAATATTCAGAGTGATGCCCCTTCCACCAGCCAGGAAAAGGATGATTCTCAAAGAGAGACTTCCCAAAAGTAGAATGTAAGTACCAAATAAGTAAATAAACCTCAAAAATATTTCAGTATTGAAAATGAATTAACCAAGGTAAAAATTTATATTCCTCTAACAGGATTGATTAACAAGAATTAAAATAGATCTCAAGTCATTAAGGTATTAAAAATAGGGGACGAAAGATACGAAATTAACTTAACTGATGACCAACCTAAATTATTGTTTGGACCTGAAGTTGAAGGAAAGTTTGAGGGTGGTAATGTGCCACCTTTCTATGTTAGTTTGAACATCCATGACAACATTCTTCATAGTGCCATGCTTGATTTTAGTGCTCCACACAATCTTATGCCTAGAGTCATCATGAAAAAGTTAGGATTAGATATAATAAGACCCTACGAAGATTTATATTATTTTGCTACTATCAAAGTAAGATGCCTAGGTCTCATCAAAGATTTATGTGTGAATCTGGCCCAAATCCCAGCAAAGAGTGTGATGATGGACATTATAGTGGTACACATACCTCCCAAATATGGAATGTTGTTATCAATATCATGGGGACCAAGATTACAGTGTACTTTGCAGATAGACATGACATATCCTACAATTCTTGTTTTTGGTCAATAGAGAAGGTTGTACAAGGAAGTATTGATGAAATATATGGTAAGTAGACAAGACAAACCAAATAATTATCCCCTGTATTTTGTGCATTCAGATATCGATTCCTTCATTTTATATAATGGCATATGTGCAAAAGAGGAAGTGTTAAACTTGGAAACTAAATTTAGAAAAACAAAGGAGATGAAATTAGATGCTAGGAAAGAAGATGAAGAGGGTGAAGCCCTTTGGAACATGTATTTTTATGGGGTAGTGAGCAAGGAAGGAGCAAGGGCAGGTGTTTGGGTCTCAAACTCACAAATAGGTATAACAAAGGGATATTCTTACAAACTCAATTTCCAATGTACCAATAATATAGCTAGGTATGAAGCAATGATTTTAGGACTAAAATTTTTGAAAAGGTTGGGAGCTAAAAGGATTTTTGTACATGGTAATTCTAATTTCATCATTAATCAAATTAAAGGTGAGTACTTGGCTAAACACCCTACACTAAGGGCCTACAAAAAATGTTGTCTTATATTTTCTCTAGTGTTTCAGAAAGTATCAATTGTCTATGATTCCTAGAGGTCAAAATATCTTAGCTAATGCATTGGATGCCTCAACCAATACTTGTAAGATTCCTTTTCATACCGATTGAAAATTTTAGGTTGAAGTGAAGCACAGGCCATCTTTCCCAGATAACATTACATATTGGCAGGTTTTTGGTAGTGATAAGAAAGTAGAAAATGTTTTGTAGTTAAAAGAAGAATTTGAGAATGTACATATTGATATGGATAACAATGCAGATAATGACATGAATGAAATAGTGTTGAATGAGACTGATGAAAATCCAGAAGAGCTTGAGGCCCTATAAGTGAAATACAATGTGTTGCAAAGGGGTTTGGTGCCATTAGAAGAGTTGTTTGATTTTAATGATGTGGCTAAAAATCCAAAGATAGAACATGTAGTAGTTGATGTTGAAGAATGTAATATAGGTACTTAGGAAAATCCTAAGACTGTAAAGTTCTCCAAGACCTTACCTCCCAAATAAAAAAAAAGTACATTGATCTACTAAAAGAATATTCTAATTTGTTTGCTTGGGGTTATGAAGATATAAAGGCATATGATACCAGTATTATACAACATACCATTCCCATCAGAGAGGACCAAAAACCTTTCAAGCAGAAATTAAGGAGGTTAAATCCAGTTCTGTTACCCTTGATAGAAAAAGAGGTTACAAAAAATTTTTGATGCCAAAATCATTGTGCCTTTAATAATTTGAAAGTGGGTGTCAAATACAGTGCCAATAAGGAAAAACACAAGATAAATAAGGCTATATGTGGATTTCAGGAATATAAACAAAGTTTCTCTCAAGGATAACTACCCTCTACCTAAAAAGGATCATAGTTTACAGAAAATACTTCGTTCTAGTAGAATTTCTTTTCTTTATGGTTTTTTCAAGATATAACCAAATTCTGGCATATCATGATGATCAACATAAAACAAATTTCACAACACCTTGGGGAACCTTTATGTATGTGAAGATGTCCTTTGGACTTATGAATGCAGAGGCCACTTTCTAGAGAGAAATGGATATTGCTTTCATAGATGAGAAGGATAGATTTATTGTGATTTATCTAGATGACATTATTGTATTCTCCAAAACATATGAAGCTCACCTACTTCACTTAACAATAGTTTTTGAGAAACGCAGGAAATATGGTATTTCCTTGAACCCCAAAAAGTCTCTTTTTGGTTTAGAGGAAGGAGAGCTACATGGTCACATTATTTCAAAGGATGGTATCATAATAGACACCAAAAGAGTTGGAGCCATAATGAATATTGATCCTCCTAGGATCAAAAGAGAAATTCAATCTTTCGTTGGCACGATGAATTTTCTGAGAAGATTCATCCCAAAACTATCCAATATTTTGAGAGCAATCACAACCATGCTGAAGAAGGATATTGAAATAAAATGGAATAGTGAGGGTAAAATATATTTCAGTGAGGTGAAAGTAGCTTTGACATGTGCTCCTATTTTTATTAGCCCCGATTTTACTAAAACTTTCATGATTTTTTCTTTTGCATTAGAGCATACTATTGCGACGGTGTTGTTGCTGAAAAAAGGAGGGACATCAACAACCTATAGCATTATTTTGTAGGGATTTAAGAGATACCTATTTGAAGTAAAATATTAAGGAAAAACAAGATTTTTCTTTAGTAAAGGCATTGAACGACTTCAGAGTGTATATTCTCCATTGTCACATAATTGCTTTTGTTCCAACTGTAGTGGTGAGACATATCCTCACTCAAACTGTAATGCCCCACTTAATCTTATCATTCAAATTTTATTAATGTTTACATTACCTGAAAATATTGAGAAATATTGGTCAATACTATCATTTGGGAACTATAAATTTACTTACTAATATAAATTTCATTATTGCTATTACTCAAATTCCCAACTTGTCTTCTCAAATTGAATCTTGGGTAGGATATGGTCTCCTTCCATTATTTTGAATTTTATATATATAGTAAGATATAGATATAGATATATATTCATCTCACATTCCCAAATTTACTCTCACATTTACTTGGGAGAAGACATGGTCCTCTCCATTTAATTACCATTATATATATTCATCTCACATTCCCAAATATACTCTCACATTTACTTCAGAGAAGACATGGACCTCTCCCACTAATTACCAATATATATATTCATCTCACACTCCCAAATCTACTCTAAAATTTACTTAGGAGAAGAGAAGTCAACTGTAAGGATGAAGGAGAAGTTAATGACATTAATGAGAGGTGGTTAAGGGGGAGAACAGAGGAAGGGCATAAAAGGGGGAGGAGGAAGGGAGAAAGGGGGATGTTGGGTCTTGCTTTTGATTTTGGAGTTGGATGTGATTTTGATAAATTGTTGGAGAGAGAGGAGGAAGTATTGTTTATTTTGTCTGGATTATTCATCTTGGACACACTACATCTGGTTGGACTTGGACTCGAAGGGCTAGGGAACCTATGGAAGTTTCCTGGGCTAGGAATTATTTCCTAGTTGGTTGGGAGGTAAATCTAGCCGATAGTCGAGAGGAGCATTTCAGCAGGAGAAATAGCTCAAGGGCATCTCCATCGGCCACTAGTACAGGTATTCCTCTATCCATATATTAATCATGTAAATTATTGAAATGAAATGTTCACTATAAGTTGTAAGGATTAGAATGTAAATGGTAAATTATCATTGTTTAGATGTCTTGTGAGAAAGGATAAAATTATCATTGTTTAAATGTCTTGTAAGAAAGTAAATTATTGCCTCTTATTGTATTTAATTTCCAGAGAAAATAGATCTGTTAGAAGACCCTAGGATAGAGCCTTCCACATGGTATTAGAGCCATGTTCAAAATCTGGACCCAAAACCCACTAAACCCAAATTTCCGCTATAAGAGATTCTAACCCTCATAAGGTCCCAGGTGCTAATATCAACCCCAGGTATGTTTTAACTTTGTACAGATTCCAGATTTTGTGAAAATTTACTAAGTGTAGTTAGGCATTTGAAGTGAAATAGGTGATCTCTTCTAACCTCATATGGCTTAAAAAAGCCTAAAATTAGTCAATAATAATTGTCCAATTGTCTAATAAAAATTGCATATAAACTATAGCCACGAATTATATTGACCTTATTAATAAAAGTCCTAAAATATTGGTTAAATACTCAAAACAATCATAGTGGTAAAGCTAGACATTACTTGTCTGAGATTCTATCAGAGTTTAATTGACAATCAGCTTCTCATCTGCCATGAAGCTATGAGAAGGGTGATCAAGATTCCTTGTTTTGTATTTCATTTCAATCCATTTGTCTTTAGCATAAGCGATGGTGTATCCACTCTCTGTGGGTATTGTTGAAAGCATATCAAAGTGTCATAGCTAGCAAATGTCGCTAATGAAATTTTTTGTCAGTACCTGACTAGCGATGAGCTTTGCATTTATAATGAAGCTATGAGAAGGATGATCAACTTAAATGATTTGTATGTTCTTTCAATCTATCTACTCTTTGACATCAATAGTGATGTTTCCCCACTCCAACTAGATATGTGGCAAATGGTTGCAACAATAAGACACTAACATGCAGATACATGAATCATACAGGTTGTTGGGAGCTCGACTATAATAAAAAGAACTATTCAATAGTGAAGGTAATACCATAACAATAGGGTTAAATAATTATTTTCTGGAGAGCTCTAGCTGGTGACTGCTTTGCACCTAACAGAGACAATACTCTAATTACAACAAGTTCTATTTAGTTGTCTACAAGTGTTGATTTCCACCATAGACTCAGCATTGCAAATTCAGTACATTACAACAAAATATTTCTCAAATATGTCTGTATTCAAAAGAATATTTGTGACACTATTTCAACCTTCCTACAATTTTCTAAGAGGCCTAAGGGATTCTACCAAGATGATCGGTTTTTATTGATTTGAATTAAGTCTTTTGATATATCCATAACTCCACTTCAAACTTTTGTTGTAGCCATAACTCTCTTTGAAGTTATATGGCAGGCCCAAAGTCCCTATATCTATTGGAACGAGTTCCCTCATCTAATAATCACATTTAAAACTAGAAGAGAACCATAAATTGTAAGTTGTAAATGCAGCAGAGACACACAAGGCACAATTTTTGAAGAACTTCTAAGTGCATTCGATCCTCAAAGTTATATGCTAATGTACTAGATCTGGTCGTCACCATCTAGATCCCTAGCTTTGAGATAACTACTTAATTTTGCATGTATGTCCACTATTTTACTGTATGTCCTAGACCACGTTAGATTACAAACCATTCAATTTTTTTTAATGAAACCCAAGTCTCCATTTTAAAAATCCATAGCTTTTGGTCCCATATGTCCCAAGTGATATAATCATGTATCAAGGCTCGTGACTACCCAATTCCAAAGCTATTCTGATGTCTACAATCATTACCAATAAATTAGCAACACCTAGTTTTAATTCTAGACAAATATCGTTCCTCCAACTGTCGTGTTTTCTTTCAGCTACTTCATCAAGAAATTTAAAAATCCGTTTACTTGTTTTGAAAATCTAGTATAGCATATGCCTTGATTCTCTACTTTTACTGATACATTTCTCTAGTTGCAACATTTTATCACAATCTACCCCTCATAGTCAATCCAGATCCTGTACTTAGTCACATCCAACATTTTGGCCAATATGGGATTTGCAAAGAAGATGGCAATGATAGGAATCTATTTATGAGATCTTGGAAGAAAATCCTACTCCTAGCAAGTCAAATTCTCCGAATGATATATTTGCATAGAATATCATCAGGTGATTAATGTTCCACTCTAGGTCAAAAATATTTACTAATCCCACCAGAAGTAGGCATTAGCAGATGCTAGAAATAGATAACAATAAATAGTCCTAGCTACTAAAAGCAGAGCTATCAATGAGCATGACTTACAATGATTATCTGGACTTATGTTTATGTTTCATTTTCCTTCAAGTCAGGAATAATTCCACTATGACCATCCATATTTGTAAGAATAGAAACTGCCAGCATCCTAGAAAGTAATTTCTTGTGAAACAATCTTAGATAAAGTTGGTGGCAGAAGTGAAATCATGACACAAGAAAATTCTTAAAGATCCACACAGAGCTTCCCTATCATGTGGTTGACAAGCCCGAAGTCCAAGGCCAGCTTCTTCCTCTGCTTCCACAAATTGTTTTCCTTTTTCTTCTCCTCCAAATCATTTAGCACAACTAGTGTGTTGGGAAAATAACCTGCAACCTTCATCGACCCAAACAATTTATTTAACATTGCATATATTTCCTATACTTCTAGTGTGGTTTGTCTCCAAAATGAAAAGTATGAATTCGTTTACAACTCTCAATCCAACTGCATTCAAGATCCCTTTTAATCTGCCTATTTTCAATCACTTTCCACACTTTTTCAAGGTCATCCTATCCGCCAACTATACCATAGATGTATGACAGGAGTAGATAACGTACGGCATCATTAGAGTTCAGACTAAAACGTCGTTCTACCACATGTTCATGTAGCTCTGTATTGTTTTGACTTTTAAACACCAAGCAAACACCTAAACACAGAAGCATTATGTTTTGTTGGTATTTTATTGATGAACCCATGTGCCTACTTCAAGCACATAGCATGCTCAAGAAGGTTAAAGATGCAACAATAATGTCACCTCATGTAATCAAAGTATTGCAGACCATCATCCACTAGACCTTAATCATAGAAAGGTGACATCTGGCCTCGTTGCCACAACCGTTCATGGCATATCGTCCTATCATCACTATCTAGGACACCAAATCTTGTTGACGCACTTTGTCGAAAATATGTCCACAACTACACATCCCACAAAAACATTATGCTGAAATCCACCTCTAACTAGTTCTGCATGGAACTCCCCGCCCTATCCCAGAGCTGCTAGGAAGGCACACTAACAATTTTTTGTACACTAGACTTATAGTCACCAATTCCATCTATTGAAAGAGCTTCAGCGCTTTCTCGTGATGCCCATTCTATCCATATCTAGCAATTTTTGTATTTGGTGGAACCAAATTTCGTTCGAAATTTTCAAGAGTTCCATGGCCTCTTTAGCAACCCCATTTTGTAGATTTCCTGCAAGCATGCAATTCCAGAAAACCCAATTTCACTTGGCCGTCATGCGAAATAGCCTCAGGGGTTTGTCAAAACATATATTATGGGCATATCCTACCATCATCTTATTCCATGACAACACATCTCATTCAAGAATTTTCTCAGACACCTTCAGTGCTTCATTGACAAACCCAGTGTGTAAATATCCTCTAATTAATGTATTCCAAGAGACCGCGTCTCATTGAATCCTTTTATCAAACAGATCACGTGAAAATTCTCTACTTCCACATTTTACATAAACGTCAACAAGGGAATCCCCCGCACAGACATCTGACATGAAGCCACAACTAATTACATCTCAATGTATCTCCTTGCCCAGTTCAAGAGCACTCAAAGAGGCACACTGGGAGAGAACTTGCAAAGGTGCATTTATTGGGTTCAAAATCCTACCCCTTGCATCTAGTACAATAGTGCCAATGCTTCCTCGGCATTCCCATGTCTAGCGTCAGCTGTAATTGCCATTGTCCAGAAGGCACAATCGCGCTCTAACATCTGACTGAAAACTCTGCCAAGTCACCAGGCTCTCTAATTTCACATACATGTTAACAAGCGCGTTCTCTAAGAACTTGTCTAACAAATTCCCCATTTCAATCATGTGTGCATGAACTAATTTATGTTATGGGGTTTCTTTCTTCTTCTTTTTGTTGCAACCCATACATTCAAGAAAGAAGCGTATGTAGAAGAATCTAGAAGAATCACTGGAGATGCATTTCATATTGGATTTCATATCATCACCCAAATAAAAAGGAGGAGGAACAGTTCAAATAAGAAACCAAACTCTACAGGCTCCAATATAGACATGGGTTCATTTCTCCATGATAGTAATGAATTGAGAGTACAAACGCATCCTAAATGGAGACTCAGATACTAAAATAGATGAGGCAGGAGTTACATTACAAAGAAGGATGACTTCTTCTAAGTAATGCATTTAGTTATAAGAACTTGTTAATTTAAAAAAATATATATATCAGTATACAAAAACATACATTATTAGAGCTTATGTTGTCATGCATAAGGTCAATGTTGATTCAATCTCTAGGCTTGGATGTTAAGCTTGAACTCATTAGGTAATAGATTGCATATTTGTGTCAGTTTTCCAAAGTAAACTTGCTAGTTTTCTTCACATTTGTATTGGCTCTAAAAACGTAATAGGAGAAATGTTTTGTACTGGAATGTTCAGATCAAAATTTTGGTCCCTATGTTTATAGCTCATTTTTATGTTTACAAATTTTTCTTTTGCATAGTCAATTCTATCAAACATTTTCTTGTTTTGTTGGTTCATATTCTAGCTTAGTGTTTTTTTTTTTTTTTTGGTATCTTTCATAGTAGCTATTGTAAAGATTTCATGTGTATCTTGTCTTTCTCTGCATCTTCTACAACTGGTGTAGTGTAACAAATATTCAACCTGGAGATTCACCATGCTTCAACTAAAAACTAAAATATGCTGACAAGAAAACATAAATAAGAATTTTTATCTATTTATTAATGACCAAAGATTGTCAAACTATTAAAGTAACCAAACGACTAACAACATTGACAACTATCAATTGAGCTAGCAGAGGAAAAATCCAAAGCCGCTTTTTGAGAATATTAACTTGTTAGATATGATAACGCTGATATCTCTCTGCCTACAGAAAGGGGGGGGAGGGGGACGGGGGCTTTCTATTGTGCAGAAACAATTGTAGCATGTACGAAAAATGTAGTTGTACACACATTTCCTGAAAGAAATAATCAATGTGGGTTGAAAATGCAAATCCAAAGTATATTTTTATGAATGGTCATTTTATTTAAATTACATTTGACTTATTGGATAGGTTTCATTGATGTGGGAGAATTATTAATTATCTAAAACTAAACACCTTCCCATTTTGTATATTCGATACATCTATTTCCATCTTGTATTTTCAATACATTTATTTCATATAGAATCCATTGAGTGGAGAAAGACCATTAATACTATATATATACAGTAAAAGGTATAATCTTTTCATGAATCTTTGATAAATGAATTTATGAGGATTTTAAGCCACATCTTTTTTTTGGCAATTTGAAGTTTTACAAATTGTGAAATATGATGCAGATTGGTAACTATATTGAAAAGCCTTATAGAATTTAGGGATTTTTCTGTATTAAATTCATGCATTTCGATATTAATGACAAGTCGCACTTGATGAAGGATTTATATATAAAAAGATATTAAGCATTGTGAATGGCATTCATCTCCCTAGCCTTTTGGCATCATGTTATTACATTAGTTGCTTTATTAGTCTAATCCAAAAACAAAAACAAAAATTCCACGATATTGAATAAAGAGTTATTCCTTTTTAAATCAAGGTTGAGTGCTAGATCGTGTTTTTAACCCTAAGCGAGCATGTTGTGCATGGAGTATTGATATTTTTATTTTTTTTTGCATATCTTGTTACCAAATGCACTTATATAAGTGACTATCAATTAACGTCTTCTTATTACTAAGCTTGCAATTATAGGATTATTTGATGGAGCTTAATGCTTTTATTGAAGGAAGCCATGGTTTGTGCTTACATTCCCCTTGACACTTCCCTGATGACATTGTTGATCACCTCTGATGAGTGATGAGGTGTCTTAAGGAAAGTTGTTCTTATGTGCTCTTACCTAGTGTTGTTGTCCTCGAAATCACATAACCATGGGGGTTTGTTACTATGATTTACTATTGATATCCCATGTTAGATAATGCACATTAGGTCCTTGGTTGGCATCATCATTTCTTTTTTAGAGGCCTGCATATAGCACATATGGAGTTTGAAATATGATTGAGGGCCTTGCATAAAATTGCTCAAACATTTGATTTACCCTTAGCACATTTATGATGAGAGATATCCATGAACTAAGAGTTTCCTTAAGTATTGTTGGTTAATTGTTGCTCCTTGACATCGTGAATTAGTTGTTGAGCATGTTTGCATGAGTTCATGGGGTCTCAATTAGATTATTGTTTCATGATTTTGATTGATGAAACTTGAAGTAATACACCCACCCTCTGTTGCATAGTTGATGTTCCTTTTCATGGATGTCTTGATGACATGGAAAAGTGGTTGTGATTTGTTAGAAGAACGTCAATGGATATTTATAGTTTGGCAATGATGTGACATGTTGTCATTAGTTATTTTCTTGATAGAGGAAATCACTACCCTTATTTGGCATCTTCTCATGCATTTGGAGGCATTCAGACCTTTCTTAGGCAGTCTTTTACATTGACACCCATGGTTTTGGTCACTTGGTATGTTAGTTTCACATTATATCATATAGTTTCTCTTGGTTTGGGAAGCTTCTATATTACTATATTGGAGAGTGTCCTAGCCTCATTACACAATCTCTTAGGGTGAACTATTTATCATATTCCTTGTGGAGAGGTGTTGGTACAAATGCTTGTAACCACTTTGGCACATAGATTGAGGATGCCCCACTTCTTTGAGGAGGTTATAACAACTTTATGGAAAATTTGGGCACATGTTTTTATGGGATTACTATTTATGCCCAATTTGGTTGATCTTGGGAGATAATTACCTAACATATTTATATTATTTCCATTTGCAGGAGTTACATTGTTTGTCTACAAGACTCTAATTACCTTGGAATATTATTTGAATTCACCCCACTTGCAAAGGTGGTCATGACCATTACTTGCAAAATATTTTTTTGGATGAGTTGCTCTCTTCATGGAAAACAACCTTAACATATTCTATTTTTGCCATGCTTTTGGTATCTCTAGGTAGCTAACTACCTTGTCTAAGATGTTTCTCCCCTTTTGCCTTGAGTATTTATAGGTGAAGTTATCTAGCTACATGGGTTACCCACAAGATCATTTTGATAGGGACTCTCAGTTTACAATTTGGACAAGCTTTCAGCTAGTGTTTGGGACATAGCACTGCATATCGCCTATAAATAGATGGAAAGATTGAAAGAGTAAATTAGGTTATAGAATATATGTCTATAATGTATGGAGTCGATAATTAGACTCGACGGGAAAGGTACTTACCATTGGTAGAGTTTTCCCATGATAACAATAACCACAAGCTCTATATCAAACTCTATATGGGATGTCTCCTTATCAAGCTCTATAAGGGAGGCCATGTAGGATACCATCAAGTTGACGAAAGGATGTAGAGACTATGCGTCATGAATACCTGTTACCGGGAATAGTATCCACTTGAATGTTGCTATTCCCACTAAGATGGTTGGCTATGTTAGAAACAAACAAGGAAATTCTACTATTGTTTTCTTTTATGAAAATAGACAAGAGGAGAACCAAGAAGACCGACCTTAGTCTTAAGCGTGATTTCCTCTCGTTCTTGATAGAGCTTTGCTACTTCCCTTTCATCTGCCCAGCTTCAAAAAGAACCTGTCAAATCATAGCAATATACTACTATCGAAGAAACAAAGATCTATGTTCATAAATAACATAGGACCAGATGTGTGTTAACCATATAAATGCATATATAAACAAGTACACAAGAATAGCTCTATTAAGATGAAAAGTAGCAAGAGGATTACAACCATATGTTCTGACCTAGCATCATCCTCCAGCTAGGAAGCCCTTCTTCACCTCAAGCAAAGCTTAGATCACCCAACACTATGAATGTACACCAGAAAACCAACAACACTTCTCTATAAGATACAAAATTCCAACCTCTGGATCTCTGTGATGAGGGATCCATATATAGATGATTACAAAGAGGTGATTCATCTTCTGGAATCTTGATTAGTGTCCTCTGTCTAATAGTTCCTACTTCCACTTGGAGAATGATGATCTCTTACTCATCCCTGGTCAAAAATAGAGAGGCAAGTGTCAGAGGGGAAGCTTCAGGAAGATTCCATGATCTTCCACCTCGCATTTTTGTCCCTGCCATTTGTCCATTCCTGACCATCGCACCCTATAGAGGAGAAAACCAGTATGCATTGCACCTTGTACATTGGGAAGGTGATATGCATTGCACCCTCTGCACTGAGCTTTCAGTATGGTCTAGTTTTGACCATTTATGAGTAGTTTTCAGTGGAGAACTTCTGGGAGATGATGTAATTAGCTGACCTTGTTCCTTTAGGCAGTCAAGCAACACTTTTAGGGACTTAGGAGCCCTCATCTTATGGACATTTATGATTGGGGTTGAAGTGCCCAAAAATGTCTATAACAGTTGCCCCTTAAAGCATGAGGTCGTTAATCTTTTTGATGTCGGTTGAAATGCTTTACTATGAGGATCCGAAATTTTTACGAGCTGGGAGGCGACCTTTAATAAGATACAATACAGTACACTATTATGACAACATTTTTTCATGATCTAGCTAAGGCGGGTATTCCCATGCTCAGCTTAATAAATTCATTTTCATGTACATAGGACAGAAAATCATCTGTGTGACAGACTGATGATATGGACTCATCATCCTTTGATTTGGATGATCATCTGTTCAGCAATGATGTACACTTGATGTCTTTATATTCCTGAATATATCACAACCTGGATGGTTGAAACTAGATCTGGGGTCTTTAGAACTCATTCAATCTTCACTCGGAGTACAAGTCGATCCATGTGAAAAATGTTCTAGAGTCGAACATGGAAAGACATCGCCTGATTACTAGCCAATGATGTAAGTTGTTAACAGGCACGAGAGGAATCACCAATAATGACAAATGACCTCAAAGTACTACAGTACAATTCATGTGGTGTAAAAGGACTGGCACGAACACCATGTAAAATCTCTTGGTCGAAGGCCATTGATGTAAACCTGTTGCCGAAAGTGAGAAACTTGCCATTGAGGCATGCAAGCTTCAAAGTACTGAAAGGGTTGTTCCTAAGTCAACTTCTTGGATAGTGAGCTGATGTCGACAAGAAGCAACTCATCATAGGAGGGCCTTAATGAATTCCACATCAACGACACAGAACGAAGCAAATGATTTTGGAGGTGAAAACAATCTGACGGTACAGGGTTTAGGGTGGCGATCATGAAGGAATGAAGCATAAATGTATTGTAGTGGGTGAGACACAGGTGAATTGTCTGAATGACTTCTCTTGAACTTATCAGTGACACTAACGATGGATTGGTAGTTTTAACCCCAAAGATGGATAGTGTGACAGACCAATGGTGATGACCACTGAACGGAACAAGCTAACCCGGCATGGGTGCGGAAGGAAAGTGTCATGTTCAAGAGCGACTTGCTACCAATAAAGTTTCTTCAATTTTCTTCCCAATTTTCCCCAGTCATTACTAACCAGTACCTCTTTATTTTTCTCAAGCTTGAGGAGGATAACATATTCTTGTTCTATAATCCGCCCTTCGGGTGAACCTGTCACTATGTTTTAGCAAGCGTAGCGACAATGAAACTCGTTCCCGTCCATTTGGACGAGTTTGTCACTATTAGGTTTTAACGAGTTTAACGACAAAGATAACTGGTCCCTTTCAATTTTAGAGAGTCTGAAAGGAACGAGAAGGGGACTCCACTGATTCTTTTTCATCATATAATCCCTTATGTCCGAAAAAACGTAAAATAATACAAAAGGGATGAATTTTCGATAGTTTTAATGAGCCGAACAAGACAAGCGCTTGATATTTTTTAGTAATAATCCCTCAAGTCCAAAAAATTAAAATATAGAGGAGGGATAGCACTTCTGATGACTTTAACAAGTTGGACAGGCCAATCGCTCAGCAATATTTTCATATTTTATGAGTCAGGTGAAAAGAGCTTAAAGAAGACTCATTTTTTAGGAACGAGTGATGGTTTCGGGTAGCAGCTAATTCCAGGTAAGATTTGGAATTTTCCAATCATGGTAGTGTCACAAGGATGGCTAACAGAATCACTCTTCGTAGATGTTCCCCGAAAGGGTAAACAATCATATGGGGGTGAATGATCGGCTAAAATCAGAGTGGAGGTGATGGAGAGAACACGACCAAGGCTCAAAAGCTAGCGATAAGGCATTCACAATGGTTATTTACCGGTTCATTTTTTAATGAGCTTAAACACTAGGGGAAACATTTGCTCATGACTTATGTTTATTTTTTAACAAGCTTGAACTATGCGCTAAAACTTCTCACGGAGGGTTTATTTTTTAATGAGCTTGAACTCTGCGACAACATTGCTCTCCAGTCGTATGATAAGGATGTCTCATTCAAGATGCCATTTTTTATGGGGTTTGCACCTTTTGAATCTTTTCCCTGGAGCCTCTTGCATGCATGCTAGGAATGACCAACTACACATCTCTACTTAACTACTAATATCACCGCCAAGGCTAGGTAGGAAAATTTTTCCTTTACTTTGTCGGTGCCCAGGTGGCCCCCGCAAAGATGAATGGTTTCGGACACTCACCCGACCTAGGAAGTTTAAGTCAACGGAATCATAGAGCTAACATTAGCTGGTCATTTCTCGCTTGCTTACAAAAGGTTTGCATGCCCCCAGGTATAGCGAAAAATTTCCAGGTTACCAAGCAGACAGAAAACTTCCTTGGCGATGCCTACCAAAATAGACAAAGGGGAGTGGTGCGACCACATGCCACTCAGTGTAACCTTAACGAAGGTATCTTATTCCAGCCTAATCCCATTTTCCTGTAAGGACAGGTTCGTCAGACTAGTCATATATCCTTCGTGGAAATTCACACTATACCCAAGGTTTTCTTGCTGAAACAGACCAGGGTGCATGCCCCCTGGGTTTCAGTCACATCTTCCTGAATCACTCGCACTCATCAGGTGGACGGACTGGAGACCGATGAGACATTCCTTCCATGAAAAGACCATTTAGGGATGGTGTTTGACTATTTGCGATGTGTGAACTGGGGAATGACATTTGGTCCATGAGCTTGACCATTTTGCCTTCGTGCGGAAAACACATTACTCTAAAGAGTGTGGAGACGATGGCTCCCATGCAATAAATATAGTCACGTCCAAGGAGTAGATTATAATCCAAGGATCCTTGAACTACCACCATATCCATGTGAACAGTTTTCCTTCTCAAAGTAATGGGCACATTTGGAACGATCCCTAAAGGTCGACTGGTTCCCTTGTCGAAGCCTGTCAGATTTCTCATTTCAGGAAAAAGTGATGGTGAACCAAGCGCTTTCCAAGCAGTTGAGGAAAGGATACTCACAGAAGCCCCTTCTTCGATGATGGTACCAACCATGACCATTCTATAAGCTTGTAAAATGATTCTAAATGGTACACTAGCTGGTAAAATGGGTTTGCCTAGTAGATTCCAATCGAAGGAAATGACTAGGTTGCTTGGTGGTGGGACTGAATAGATGGCTGGATATGACTCTGATGAACTTCCTTCCTGCAATAAAGGAATGGGAGGACTGCCCCCAAGTTCATCGGAGTCTCTGTTGACGAAAATAATTTGAACGGTGTCGTTCTCTTTCTCTTCAGTGACGGTATCATTCGAAGATGAACACTCTGAAGGCAAGACCAGGTCAACTGCCGTATCAACCCTTTGACTTTCATCTAGTATGGATTTAGAGGGTTCATTTTCAATGATAGACGCTTCAGCCAACCACAATGATGAGCCAACCAGATTTTCAACCAGTGGAGGACTTGGCAAGAGTTTTTTATATCTAGTAGGAGGTCATAGTGGTGAAACCGGACAATCATCCAAAACTATTTTAGCCTCGTCAAGGAAGGGACAACGATGGATGGCGTGATTTCCTTCACACAAATTACAAGGAAATTTGGGATTCCTTTTCTGTCCATGTGCTTCACTTTCACTGGTTGATGGTGAGCATTCAACATGATCGACAGAGGTTGATGCCACCGGATTGTGCAAACGAGGATACCAATCCCTTAAGATCCGAGGGATGTAGGGACAATCTCGGTGATAGTGGTCTCCATTGCAAATGATGTAAGGAGATTTAGGTTTTGACGGTGCGATGTGAGGATTTTCGCTAGATGACACATGGTTGCCCCCTTTCAATTTTGGTTCCTTTTTTTTCTTTTCCTTTTTCTCTTTTTGCTTCTTCTTCCTCTCAGTTACTTGATTTTTATCTTTATCAGCTTTATCAAGCGAAGAGGAAGGAGGAGAGGGAGAATCAGATGAAGTAGAAAGTTGGGAGGCAACTCTAGTGTCATCTAGTTGCGGATTTGACTGTTCAAAAATTACGGAATTCTGAACGACAGAGGTAGAGAAGAGCCAAATAGGTAAACCAATTGTCAATCTTGGAAGTGACAAAGTGGACATATGGGGTGCACCAACATCTCCCCAAGAGGAGAAGGGACTAGGATATCCTCCAAGGGGAAATCCTTGGTTGTTAGACTCCATTTTCTCAACCTGAAGACCAATGAGGGAATTTGTGATGTTATTTCAATTAAAATAAATTTTTAGACGCTTTGACACAACTTGTTTTTTCAATTTGAAAGAGTCGAGAAAAAACAAAAGATGACTCTAGTCGCCTTCAATTTTTATTGAGCCTGAAGTGACAAGTGCTCAGAGGACCTTTTCCTTTAAGGATTCTGAAAAGGAGAAAAATGTACTTCTCTGGAGATCTAGGCAGAGAGGATTACCAAACCAATCACAAAACTGCAGAATACTTTTTACGGTACGGTAGTCAATCTTCCCGAATGTTGTGTTCAGTGCATTGCGATCAATAGGGTGGCAGGCACAGCTTCCTAAGGATAAAGGATGTAGCCTATCGTGGTCTCCCAATATATACTCGACGGTACGTGGGAGCACAAGTCCGTACTGGCACTTGCCACCTCAGAGCGGAGGAAACACCCAACCAACACTGAAAACAATAGTTACCAGGTTTTACGACTCCGGAATACATCTCTAGACTAGACCTCTAGATGTTGTGCGTTAAGTTCCAAAGCGTTGTTATATTCATTGAATTTATTTTAAGTTGATCTTGCTTAACAATTTTCCTTTCAGGTTCACCACGTAATGTGTATATAATTCCTAAAATTTAGTCTAAGATGATAAACAAATGTTTAATCTTCTTTCGGAAATGAAAATCCTAGCTACTAAGGGAAGAAAGTCAAGAATCTTTTCTTCACAGAGCACAGAGCACATGCTAAATGCACAGTCCTAAATCAAACCAAGCAATCAAAATGCAAATGCACATGCATGTATTTGTTTTCAGCCTTCTTAATGTATGGATGATGTTAAGAAAGCTATGTGCAAATCTAAATTACTTTTAAGGTGACAGTACTCAACAAAATTCTTTTTCAAAATGAAGTGAAAACAAGAGAGACACTTTGCGATTTTGAAATCAAAATTGTTTTTCGACACTTTAAAACTACTAATTCAAATCCTATGCAATAGTAACTGTATAATCGACTATCAAGAACAATGGGATTGTTTTCCAAAGCTGAAAATGACAGCTACGACACTTTCAGATCTAGAGATGACAGTTCGACTATGCTACTTTTTTGCAAAAGAGAACTGAAAATGACGCAGAATACATAAAAAACATTTATAGTTCTTTGCACTAAGGAGGTGGAATAATGCAAGAGAAGGGGGTTTTCACATAAGTACATTGACTACAGACAAAAAAACTCCTGAATAGGACTGAAAACTGTGAGAAGAAACCACAGTCTGAGGGTAAATTTAACCATCCCTGACCATCGCACCTGTTACACAGTGAAACCAGTATGCAGTGCACCTACTACACTCGAGAAGTACGATGCATGCAGACTGCCTTGAAGGCAGGGTGTGATGGTACCAGTGTGAGAATTCAAACAGGTTTTCACTCACAGTTTGCAATTCAGTTCAGGTTTTTAGGCCAAGTAAGTAATGCTCAGTGTATGTAAAACATATGGCTAATCTAAGAGGCTACTAGAGCCACCACTTAGGGCAATTAGATTGCTTGCAGATCTACTGTTTAATTCATAAACAAAACCCAGAGATAGACTGAAGCAACATTGATCTACTTTTTGCATTTGTATAACAAATGCAGTTCGAAGGCTAGCTGGCTTGACTTCAGGCTCTGTCTGTAGGTTTATAAAAAAAACAAGGATAGATAGGCTAACAAGTAATCTAGTCGCTCCCAGCGGAGTCGCCATTTTGTTACTAGGAATAGTGTCCACTCGGATGCTACTATTCCCACTAAGATGGGTGGCTATCTTAGAAACAAATAAGGAAAGTCTACTATTGTTTTCTTTTATGAAAATAGACAAGAGGAGAACCAAGAAGACTGAACTTAGTCTTGCGTTTGATTTCCTCTCCTTCTTGATAGAGCTTCGTCGCTTCCCTTTCGTCTGCCCAACTTCAAAAAGAACCTATCGAATCACAACAACATACTACTATCGAAGAAACAAATATCTATGTTCATAAATAACACAGGACCAAATGTGTGTTAACCATATAAATGTATATATAAACAAGTACAGAAGAATATGGAAGAAAACAAGAATAGCTTTATTAAGATGAAAAGTAACAAGAGGATTACAACCATATGTTTTGACCTAACATCATCCTCCAGCTAGGAAGCCCTTCTTCACCTCAAGCAAAGCTTAGATCACCCAACACTATGAATGTACACCAAAAAACCAACAACACTTCTCTATAAGATACAAAATTCCAGGCTCTGGATCTCTATGATGAGGGATCCATATATAGATGATTACAGAGAGGTGAGTCATCTTCTGGGATCTTGATTAGTGTCCTCTCTCTGATAGTTCCTACTTCCACTTGGAGAATGATGATCTCTTACTCATCCCTGGTCGAAAATAGAGAGGCGAGTGTCAGAGGGGAAGCTTCTGGAAGATTCCATGATCTTCCACCTCGCATTTTTGTCCCTGCCATTTGTCCTTTCCCGACCATCGCACCCTACAGAGGAGAAAATTAGTATGCATCGCACCTTGTACACTGGGAAGGTGATATGCATCGCACCCTCTGCACTGAGCTTTCAGTATGGTCCAGTTTTGACCATTTATGAGCAGTTTTCAGTGGAGAACTTCTGGGAGATGATGTAATCAGCTGACCTTGTTTCTTGAGGCAGTGAAGCAACACTTTTAGGGACTTAGGAGCCCTCAGTTTATGGACATTTATGATTGGTTTGAATTGCCCAAAAATGTATATAACACTAATGCCCTCGAAGATTTCTCAGCTTTCACACTAGTCTAATGTTGTGAACATATCCAAACTGCATGCCATGACTTGATCTCTACTAATCGACACCTCAAGCAAACCCTTGCTACCACAAGGAGTGCATTTCTAGACCCTGCCACAACATATGCCAATGAGATTGAACAAAAGATAATCGTTGTGGCTACCCTCAAGGACTCCAATGTCAATGTTGCGAATGACACCTACACCCTCCAGTAATAAGTTCATGACTAGTCAAGAAGCCTAGCAAAGAAGAACTAGCTGGTCTACCCACTCTGAGACCGATTTGATAAGATCCTCACCAATGTCAAGAACACAAAAGACAAATATCAAAGTAAGGTGCTCATGGTAGAGAGGGATTCTCTAGAGGCCTGCATCCAACATATCAAAGATGAGTCGGCTAATACAAAGCAGATATGTTGAGATCTTTGGCCCCTGGTTCAAATACACCTAGAGACACTGCAACAAATAAGTGAGGAGATGGAAACAAAGTGGACTTCCTTGTTGATGACACAACCAGCACAACCAATGTCTAGCACAACATCTGAATTCCTCGCCCAAGAAGATGCGATCATAGAGATCTGGCAAGCAACGTTTAATGATTACAATCAATTCCGCCAAGTGACTGTTATGGTTATCCCTGAATTGGGACCTTCATTTAGAGAGACCAGCCAAGAGAAAGTGTCAGTCAAAGCACAAACAACAACACCAGTAGAAGCTTTAGCAACAACACCAGCAGAAGCATCAACATCACCGACGATGCTAAAGAAAGATTGACTCGGGGACGAGTCAATGAACTGTGGTTAGGACCTGTTGGGGCCTTCTTTTTTGGAGAAATTTGGATGTTTTGGGGAGAGAAGGAGCTGGCGATAAGTGGTGTAAATGGTCGTTGGGAGGAAGCAGATACAGCCGAGTGGGAAAAGAGTCGGGCCAACCGAGGAATGAAGACAACCGAGCAAGGGCGAAGGAACTAGCAGTTAGACTTGGCATGCAAAGAAAGGAAAGAAGAATATAAAAGGAAGAAATCAGAACTAATAAAGTGTTGAGTTGTTGTGTCAAATTTTCTATTAGTGATATTATACTTCTTGTGTTGCAGAGATATGAGAACAACTTTGTGTTTGTCCGTCTATAAGCTTGTATTCTTCCTTGTTAGAGTTCTGGATTCTGAGGAATAGGCCTTGAGCCTGATGTAATGTACTCACCTTTTATATTAATGAGGAATACTTTTATTGGGATCACAACATTTTAATTGTGTGTTATCATAGCAACACCAACAGAAGCATCAACAACACCGACGATGCTGAAGAAAGATTGACTCAGGGACGAGTCAATGAACTATGGTTAGGGCTTGTTGGGGCCTTTGTTTTTGGAGAAATTAGGATGTTTTGGGGAGAAAATGATTTGGTGATAAGTGGCGGAAATGGTCATTGGGAAGAAGTAGATATAGCCGAGCGGGAAAAGAGCACTTGCAACCGAGGAATGAAGACAATCAAGCAATGGAGAACGAACTAGCAGTTCAGGTTGGCGCGTAGAGAGAGGGAAGAAGAAGATAAAAGGCAAAAAGGAGAAATGATAAGGGGTTGGGTTGTTGTGGCATGGTTTCTATTAGTGATATTGTTCTTCTTGTGTTGTAGATCTACAAGAAAAACTTTGTGTATGTCCTTCTATAAGCTTTGTATTCTACCTTGTTAGATTTCTTGATGTTGAGGAATAGACCTTGAGACTGATGTTATGTACTCACCTTTTATATTAATGAGGAAGATTGTTATCGGGATCATAACATGTTAATTGTGTGTTATCTTGGTTCTTTAAAATTTTTATGTATGCACATGTTTAGGTAGTCTTTCTATTACAGCATGTATAGATTATTGCCATCTGACTTCTTCAAGGAAAGATTCAATGTTCTCTACTCTCTATTCTTGATATGGTTTTCCCTGATGCTAGATTCCAACCCTGATCTAATTAAGGTTGTGGCACGCCTCGGGTGAGACTCCTTACCCTTCCCGGGTAAGGTAACAATGTCAGCATTGTTCTAGACTATAGCGGAGCCTTGTTGGCCCCTGTGCCCGAACCCGATGTCTTGACCCTATTGTTATTTCTATGCCAACGCATTAGTTGGTAGATTTTTGTCAACTTTTATCATCCTTTTGTCATTTTAGTGTTAGAATTTGTCTCATAAAAGAGAAAGAACCAAGAGGAGAAAGAAAGTAAGCAAGCAATGAAAGGAAAGGAAAGGAAAGGAAAGCAAAGAAGGACAAGAAGAGCAAAGGAAGGCAAGGATCAAATAACTTCAATGGGAATACTTGCTGGTAACAGATTGCTTGTGTGATTTCCTAGTTAGTTTTGACATGCATGGTATGTGCATGTTGTTTTTTAGTTCTTTTGTTGTCATTGGGATGGATTTTGTCGAGATTCGACAATGAATTTTAGCCTGGCCTTGCAATTTTCGGATAGCCATGGTGTGATGGGATTGTTCTCAATTTGATCTTTGGATTGTCGGATGGTTTTGGAATCTCGGGTGAGGTGGTCTCAGCAAAATTCCCAAAGGCCTAGGAATCCCTTGACTGGTAATGGTGGGAAGCATGATAAAGCCTGAGGGTGTAGACAGGAAACTTCCTCAAGGATGGTGAAGAAGTTCTGAGGCATCCAATCTCGGTTCAGTTTTGTGATCTCGACACTAGTTTAGGTGTGATTATGGTATGAAGAGGGTGGAGGTGGTTTATCCTTTGGAGTCCCTTGGTTGTCTTTGTATTGGTTTATCCCATGAGATCCCACATTCATGCTTGGAATATGGCACGGGGGTGATTGGCTAAAAGAAATATCTGGTTCAACCAATCTATAGTTGGGAAGAATGTGGAAGTCCCGAACCCGATTGGTAATTTCCTATGGTTAATAAAATCTAAGTTTTTCTTGCTTTTGGTAAGCAAATGTACTAGTTATTATGTGGCTTTAATGGTTGTTCTCTTATGGTTATTTATCTGGTTATATGTTGGTTATAAGCATGGTTGTATGGCAGATCTTAGTCATGGCTCTTTTCATGTTTTCACTCATAACTGAATAAATAATGAATGCAAGACCTAATTGATGTTATGACATCTAATGTAAGAAGGTAGAGAGCCTTCTTGTTAAAACTAGGATAAGTTTTTAGTTCCATATGTCCAAACTTGCATTCATGACCTGTAGGTGGCATATCTACCAAGTGTTTGACATAATATAATTCCTAGTTGGGAATGTTCAGGTCAAGTCCTAGTTACAGTTTTGGTTTACAAGCATTGTCTTCATCTATTTTATGGGTTATAGAAGTTTCATAGCTTTCTAGGCAGAGGCTAAGCCCCAACCCTGAAAAGCAGCCTTAATTCTCGTAGTCGTTGGCATAACACTGACACAAAAAGGCCATGATCAAACTAATGCAGGCCTATGGGAGTGACTGGGAACCCATAGTAGCATGGAGGCCTTATCAAGGAAGCGACTGGGGATATAGGTCAAGGAAAAGGCGAGTTGTCTTGGGGGTTGGATACTTGGAGGGGTTGGGTTACTCTTAGAGGTCCTGTGGCACCTGAGGGAAGTCAGTAAGTTCTAGTTATTTTGACTCCATTTCCTTAAGGTCATCTAGGAGGGTAAGTCATATAATAGTAACTCGTCATCTCATGTTTACCCCGGGTAAGCCGATGAAAGTGGGTATATGTGAGCAGTGGCAATATTACAAAGTCAGTTCACACAATATATAGATAGGTCATGTCTAATCTATACTTATGAAGGAATGAAATAGAATACAGATATAAACATAAAAAAAGAGATGCAATAGTGACGCAGGAATCAATTGTTTCAAAGAATCTCAAAAATCGGCGCTGCGTTTTCTATCTCCCTTACAGTCCCCCTTTACTGCGACTCTCTGATTTCCACCCTTTTAAATAGAACTGCTCACAATTCTCCGTAGACCGTAATAAATTAGATCCAATGGTCCAGATTATATCGCAATCTCAAATCGCTATGGGTAAGCATTCAGGTCTCAGCCCTTACATACAGAGTGTTGCAATGTGATATAGTCCATGGTCCCACTTCCATCGCATATCGCGTTGTTCCGCAGCCAGCGTCCTGTAACATACAAAGGATCTCTTGCAATGCGATATTTCATGATCGCACTTCGCAATTTCTTAAGCCCTGCAATCTGACCACGTACTAACGTTTATTTGCGATGCGATATCGTACATCGCTATTCTTCAAGGCCTGATGTCCGCCCCTTGTAAACAAACCTTTGCAATGCGATATGGGTGATCCAACAATTGGTGGGGTTTCACACCTTTGGTTCGAACTTGGATCAACGGTAGAGATTTTAAGCGAGCTTCAACATGATTAATAATACTAAAGCCCACGATTCCATTGAACTCTGAGTTTTATATCATAAATCATAAAAACAAAGAAACATTCGACTTTGTCTCGAATACAAAGAAACAAAGGCAAAACGAGAGTTTCCACAGATTTGATATATAATCACACGTGCATTACAATAACGGTTACAGAGTCTCGGCCCTTTGGCTCAATTAAAGCAATTTAAAAGACCCCTGTTTCAATTTGGAAATCCTCGCTCTATTACTTGACTCTTGCTTTGCTCAATACTCTCTCATCTCTGCCAATCCTTCTACATTACATTTTTCTTCTTTTTATCAATCCAATCCTGCCTAACAATTCAATTTCTATTTTTAAACATTCTAACAGTCAATCTCTATGTTCCAGCTCTATCACACACCTATGCTAACAACTTCTCTTTGGATCTAAAATAAGACAATTTCTAATTATTACAATAATGAAATACAACTCATTTCTTGAGAGATCCAACCCTCTCAGTAAAAACTGACTTTTGACCACTTAGGTCAATGAAATTCAACTTGTTTAGCCACAACATGTGAATAGAATTTCACATTGGTTGCTAAGTCTAGATGCTCCTGCATCAGACTCCCGTGGAAGAAAGAAATCATCCCTCAGACTTTCAAGGCTTACTCCATACTTCTGCAACTTGGTTGTTGTTAATCGGCTAGCATCCTCCACTGGTTGTCCTTTCCATTCGACTAGATATTGAAAATAAGTCCATCCTCTGATTCTTTTGGATACTCTATTCTCCAAAATAGCTTCCACTTCTTTCTTAACGGCCTTTGGCATTTGTTCTTCCCAGTTCAAGGTTTGAACTTCATCTTCTGTAGTTTCCTCCTGTAGCTCTGTCTCTGTCCCTTTGCATAGATACAAATCTGCAATATTGAATCCCTTCTGGTAACTCAATTTCATATGCATTAGCTGAAAACTTTCTTACAATTCTACATGGTCCTATCTTTTTCATCTTTAGTTTATTGCAAGTCTTAGCAGGAAATCTTTCTTTTCTCAAATATACCATCACTAAATCTCCCACTTGGAATTCTTTCTCTCTTCTTTTTATATCCACTCTCTGTTTGTATTTGCCATTGCTTTCTTGCAATTTGCCTTTGACATCTTCTTGAAGTCTTTGCATCTGTTCTGCAAACTCTTCAGCTTTGCACTTCTTGTCTCCTGTTTACCCAAATTTTTGAGCTCATACACACCTCTTGGATTCATTCCAAAAACAATCTGAAATGGACTCATTCTAGCACTTCAGTTTTGAGTGTCATTATAAGCAAATTCAACCTGAGCTAGTGCTAAACCCCACTACTTAGGATTTTGATACACTAAACTTCTCAATATGTTTCCCAAGCTCCTATTTACTACTTCAGTCTATCCATCTGTTTGAGGGTGGTATAATGAACTGAAACTGAGGTTAGCTCCTAGTTTCTTCCAAAGAGTTCTGCAGAAATGTCCTACAAACTTTGTATCTCTATCAGACACAATACTTATAGGCAATCCATGTAATCTTACAATTTCTGAAAAAAAATAAAAAATAAAATAAAATAAAATAAAATAGATTAGCTATATGTGTTGCATCACTAGTCTTCTTACAAGCAATGAAATGTGCCATCTTGGAAAATCTATCTACCACAACATAAATGGAATCATTCCCTCTTTGAGATTTTGGTAATCCCAAAACAAAATCCATGCTAACTGCATCCCACGGTCGGTCTGGTATTGGTAATGGCTGATACAATCATGTGTTCTGACTTCTCCCCTTAGCATGCTGACATATCCTGCACTTCTCAACAAATCTCTTAACATCAGTTTGCATTTTTGGCCAATAATAAAAAGCATTCACCTAAGCAAAGGTTTTATCTTGTCCAAAGTGACCAGATAATCCTCCGCTATGTTTTTCCTTTATTATGTTTTCCCTCATAGAACATTTGGGAATACACAACTTGTTGCCTTTAAATAATAAGGCTCCTTGGATGAGATAATCTAACCACTGACTTTTGTTATGAACTATTGGATTTTTAATTGTGTATAGATATCTTTGAAACCTGCATCATCTTTGTACATTTCAATCATTTCTTCAAATCCTACAACACCAACTTTGAATTCTTGCACAATAAAACTTACCTTGCTCAACGCATCAACGACTTTATTCAACTTACCACTTGTGTGCTTTATCACAAAAGTAAAGCTCTGCAAAAATTCTACCCACTTGGCATGCTTCTAGTTCAATTTTGGCTGGTTATTTATGAACTGTAATGCATGATTGTCCGAATACAATATGAATACCTTTGGCAGCAAATAATGTCTCCATTTTTTCAAAGCTTGTACAATAGCATAAAACTCTTTATCGTAAGAAGAATACTTCTTCTTTGCTTCATTCAATTTCTCACTGAAGTACGCTATCGGTCTTTGTTCCTAACTCAAAACTACGCCAATTGCAACTCGGCTAGCATCTGTTTCAACTTGAAATACTTTTTCAAAATCAGGTAAAGCTAAAATTGGTTACTCTGTGATTTTCCTCTTCAACAATTTAAAATTCTTGTATGTTGCTTCTGTCCACTTGAACGGTTGATTGGTCTCCTTAATTGTTTCAAGAATTGGTGCACAAATCTGACTAAAACCTCTGATAAACTTTTTGTAAAAACTTGCAAGACCATGAAAGCTTCTTTCCTCAAATATATTTCTAAGAATGGGCCAGTTCCAAATTGCTTGGACTTTCTCTGGATCCATTTTCAATCCTTCTTTAGGAACTACAGATCCCAAGTAAATTAATTCCTCTTTCATGAAACTACATTTTTTCATATTTATCAGTAGTTTCTCTTTCTGCAGAGTTCTTAAAACCAATTTAAGATGCTCTAGATGTTCTTCCTTACTTTTACTGAAAACTAGAATATCATCAAGATAAACAAACTTGCCTGCATATTCCTTCAAGACTTCGTTCATCAATCTCATGAACGTGCTAGGTGCATTAGTGAGTCCAAAAGGCATCACTAACCACTTATACAACCCATTGTTTGTTTTAGATGCAGTCTTCCATTCATCTCCTTCTCAAAATCTTATTTGATGATATCCACTCTTCAGATCTATTTTAGTAAAATACTTGATCCACTCAAACAATCCATTAAATCATCCATGCGTGGCAAAGGAAATCTATACCTGATTGTGATCTTATTTATGGCTTTGGAATCTGTGCACATACTCCATTCACCTCCTTTATTTGGATTGAGTATTATTGGTACATCACATGGACTAAGACTCTCTCTGATTAGTCCCTTATCCATCAGTTCTTGCACTTGTCTTCCAACTTCTGCATTCTCTTGAGGAGTTAATCTATATGCTGCTTTATTTGGTAAACTCGCTCTTGGTATTAGATCAATATGATGACTAATATTCTTGATAAGTGGCAATGCATTTGGAAACTCATCCACAATAATATCAGCGAAATCATTTAACGGAGTTTTGATTTCTTCAGGTAAATCATCTAAGTTTGTGGAAGTTAAAATTACCTTCGATCTCCCTATGACAGCAAAATGCATTTCTTCACCTTTTCCAATCTCTTACAACAGATCATTTCCGCTCATCAGCATAACATTATTTCCAGGTGCTCCTTTGTCAGCATCATCCTTCAATGGCAGTAATGTATGTTTATTTCCATCTTTCTCCAGAGTATAAGTGTTTTTTCTCCCATCATGAATAGCTTTCCGACCAAATTGCCATAGTCTCCCCGAGAATACATGGCATACATCCATTGACGTTGCATAGCATAATATTACATCCTTATTCGTACCAATCTGTATTTCAACCTTGAATTGTTCTGTCACAATAATCTGATGTCCCTTCTACAACCACGAAAATTTGTAAGGAGTAGGGTGTACTGTCTTCGCTAGTCCAAGCTTATCCACCATCTCTGTAGAAGCAAGGTTATCAGTGCTTCCACTATCAATTATTACTTTACAACACTTACCTTCTGATCTACAAGTAGTTATGAATAAATTCTTCCTCTGTGCTGGTTTTTCAATCTCTTTCTCGGTCTTAAGCAATGTCCTTCTCAACAACATGGATTCTCCTACTTCAAGGGGTTCTTCCTTTTCCATAAGTCGAGATGTTTTTGGATTTTCCTCAGCCACATTCACATTCCTTTGACTTGCTGTTTTATTATGAGGATAGTCCCACGATACATGTCCCCATTCTCCACATGTGTAGCACCGAATATCTCTTCCTCAGCCCCTTCCTCTGGGCACAAATCTTCCTCTATTAAAATCCCCTCTCTGTGGTGGTCTGCTACTTGAACTACCTGCTTCATGCTAATGTTGTTACCCCATTGGTTTGGTAGCTCCTCTACCTCTTACTGAGCTTCTTCCTCTATTCCTCTGATTCTGTTTTCTCAACATCTTCTCCTCTGCCTTCAAACTTGCTTGATAGGAATCCTCAATAGTCTTCATACTTAACAAGTTGATCCCATCTTGTATGTCATATCGTAAGCCATTGATATATCTGGCTAACTTCTCCATGTCATCTTCTACATGTCCTACTCTAATACTCAATCTATAAAACTCTTATGTGTATTCTTTTACAGACATTCCTTTTTGCTTTAAATTTTGCAACTGTTTAAAAAGATTTAACTGATAATATTTAAGCATAAATTTAGCTTTCATCTTACTCACCATTTTGTCCCATTGCTTGATCTTGGACTTTCCTTTCCTTGTTCTGGATGTTTGTAGCTCATCCCACCAAATAGTTGCATGACCCTTCAATCTGGTAACTGCAAATTTCACCTTCTTCTTATTGTCAACTTCCTCTTCATAGTCAAAATATTTGTCTAATGACTTGATCCAATCCATTAGCTCTTCTGCATTAAGACTTCCTTCATACGTCGGAATTTCCACCTTTGGTTTTCCTCCTACTTTCGCTAGCATCTTAATAACTCTGGTAGTTTCATTTTCCTCCTCTTCTTATTCCTTAGAAGATTCTTCTTTAGCACTGTCATCCCCTTCATCAAGTGTTCTTCTCTGAGCAATCTCAATTGTTTCCATCCTCACACTAGACTTCATACCTCCTCCAACAGAACTGCATTTGCTTCCGGTCTTCCTCGACCAATTCCAGCTCCTCTCCTCAGCGACATGTTTATTGCAATCAACCTTAATCTCTCTATGCTCTGATACCACAAATGACGCAGGAATCAATTGTTTCAAGGAATCTCAACAATTGGCCCCACGTTAGCTATCTCCCTTACAGTCCCCCTTTACTGCGACTCTCTGATTTCCACCCTTTTAAATAGAACTGCTCACGATTCTCCGTAGATCGTAACACATTAGATCCAACGGTCCAGATTATATCGCAATCTCAAATTTCTATGGGTAAGCATTCAGGTCTCGGCCCTTGCATACAGAGTGTTGCAATGCGATATAGTCAATGGTCCCACTTCCATCACATATCGTGTTGTTCCACGGCCGGGGTCTGGTAACATACAAATGATCTCTTGCGATGCGATATTTCGCGATCACACTTCGTGATTTCTTAAGGCCTGCGGTCCGACCACATACCAATGTTTATTTGCAAAGTGATATTGCACATCGCTACTCTTCAAGGCCTAAGGTCCGCCCCTTGTAAACAAACCAATGTGATGCGATATGAGTGATCCAACAGTTGGCGGGGTTTTGCACCATTGGTTCGAAATTGGATCAATGGCGAAGATTTTAAGCGAGCTTCAACATGATTAATAATACTAAAGGTTGTGATTCCATTGAACTTTGAGTTTAATATCATAAATCATAAAAACAGAGAAACATTCGACTCTGTCCCGAATACAAAGAAACAAAGGCAAAATGAGAGTTTCCACAAATTTGATATATAATCACATGCAACATCAATTAATCATTACAATAACGGTTACAGAGTCTCGGCCCTTTGAATCGATTACAGTGATTTAAAAGACCCTTGTTTCAATCTAGAAATCCTCACTCTATTACTTGACTCTCACTTCGCTCAATCCTCTCTCATCTCTGCCAATCCTTCTACATTACATTTTTCTTCTTTTTATCAATCCAATCCTACCTAACAACTCAATCTCTATTTTTAAACATTCTAACAGTCAATCTCTATTTTCCAGCTCTATCACACACCTATGCTAACAACTTATCTTTGGATCTAAAATAAGGCAATTTCTACTTATTACAATAATGAAATACAACTCATTTCTCAAGAGATCCAACCCTCTCGGTAAAAATTGACTTTGGACCACTCAGGTCAGTGAAATTCAACTTGTTTAGCCACAACATGTGAACAAACTTTCACATTGTTGGCTAAGTCCAGATGCTCCTACATCAAATAGAAATAAATCCTCATTTCATTAATATCAAAGAACTGAAAGATGCTTACATACAAATGGAAATAAAATAGATCAGGTGATGGTAGCTTATCTCTAAGAATAAATGTGGTGGCTACATGGCTCTGAAATGTGTTACAATGAGGCTCAAGGGCCTTTTTATTATTGAACAATAAAGGGAAATCCTATTGTTGTCATTGCTACAACACCCTCCAAAATTGTAGCCTACATCAGAATTTCAGAGCCTACTTTGATTTCACATGTTGTCGTCGCAAATGTTAAGAGTCATTGCATGTGTTTCCTCTAAGTGTTTTTTTCCTCTTTGTGACAAGATGAAAGTGTTGTCTTCTAGCATGTTAAGTGTCGCACATGGTACACAAGATAGTTTTTGTGTTTTTAGGAGATAATTCTTATGCAAATGAGTTGTTCTTGCCATGAAAACATCTGTCGCACTCCTTTCCAAAATTTCAAGCACTATCGCACAAGTGTCACCACGGTCATCGCAAAGCATATCTTTGGTGTTGCACTTAGTGTTAGTTGTAGCAAAGTTTTCAATCAAGGAAAGTAAGTTATTTGTGTGTTTTGAGTGTTCCTTATTGTGCCATCAAGTAATCTAAGTGTGAGATCATATTCATATTCTTGTTTTGTTCATCTTCATTTCACTGATATGACACTTAGTCAAAATTGGGAAAACTCCCCGACCAGGCCACTCAACCTCTTTTAGCCAGCCTGAATTGCGCACTGCACAGTCTCAACCCTCAAGCATCAGTCTTATCTCTTATTACTGTGCAATGCCAGTTTCTGCCTCCCAGAACTGCGCATTGCGCAATATTAATACTCAAGCCCAACACCTGAGCTCCAAGACTACACAATCTTTCCCTCCAGCCAGGCCTGAACTACGCATTGCGCAGTATTAGTCCTCAAGCCTCGGCCTTGAGCTCCTTAGCTGCGTAATTGCACAATCATTTGGCCTCCCTATCCTTCAAACACTATGCAATGGGCAAACTCAGTGCTCAATCCCTTAGCCTGGTTCCTTGAATCCCTCAACTGCGCAATCCACAAACCTAGTTGTTAAAATTGGAAACTAGGACCAAATTCCACCTTAAGAAAACTCATATGATGGATATGATTATTGCATTAAATTCCTCTTTTTGAGAGGTCCAATTTTGATATAAAGATCATCTCATTCTGACAAGCAAAAGTGGATTTTCGAATTTATTCTCTCACATACACAAATTGTCAAGGTCAACCTCAGTCAAATGTTGGCTCAAGAAGCCCGATGGATGTGTCTCTCACCCTCAATGAATTGTATAAATAGGAGTGACCTCTCTCTTCATTTGGACATCACTCATCACATCATTTCATCTCTCTCTCTTCTCTTGATTGGTTTGTACAACTTGGGCAACCTCTCTCTCTTCTTCGCACATGTGGCAGGAGGCCGAAAATTTTAGGGTTAAGTGCAGGTCGAATTTTAGAGAAACATACCAATGTTGACCAGGGATCATTTGACCTTCTTTGACTTTGGATTTTAGGGCATAGTTTCGATTTTCCTAAGCCGAGTTGTTGGGCACATAAATCGAGATGTTTTGGGAAATTTGACCAACATTGATTTTTGCATTGACTTCAAATTTGACTACAGAAAATTATAATAGTGTTTCTCTCTCCTTTGACTGGGTTTTACCAAACTGTTTTGGGCTGACTTTGACTCTCGTTGAAGGTTGAATTAGACTATTGTTGATCGAGCTATTTGGAGGACGTTTTGGTGCTGATTTGACCAGCGTTGACTTTCTGGTTAGGGATGCAGTTGACTATTGTTTATTGTTGATTTTGACAAGGTTGTTTTGACTATGTATTGGGCAAGTGAATTTGATCTATGTACTCTCTCTCTCTCTCTGCTGAACTATTGAATAATAATAAGAAGATTTTATCAAAGAGTTTTCACCACATTAGGGTTTTTTCCCTAACATCCGCCAAATCTTATGTCCTCTTGTCTTGCCTTGTATTTTGCACATGTTTTTATGATCTATCTGCATTTACTTTCAATGTGATTAAGTTAATGTGATTACCACTAGATATAATTGGAAATTGTCATTGGGTTGCAAAAGGAACATTTAAGTAAATTATGCTAAAGCATAGAACATACAATTGCTATCTAAAATTAACACGGTATTAGAGCTTAGGTGAAGATAAATCCTAAGAAAGAGTGAGGAAAAGCAATCACCAAGGGAAGTTTTTGGACAAGAACTTGGAACTAGTCCCAATGACAACTATATCTTACTTCAAATCTAAGGACGAGCTTAAGGACAAATCCAACTATCATGCATGGAAGATGTCTCTAGATTTGAATTTTGAATAAAATGATGCCATGGAATATGTTAAAGGAAGAGTAGTGGAGCCTCCTTCAAATGCATCTGTAGCTGCACAAAAAAAAGTACAAGAAGGGTGAGGTTAAAGCTAAGAAAATTATTGTTGATTCTATTCACAATCCTTTGGTTGCCTATATTTCTGATTTTGAAACATCTAAGGAGATGTATGACAAGCTAGTTGGGATGTTCAAAGTAAATAATGCAAATAAATTTCTCTTTCTCAATAACAAGTTGAAAGACATCAAGATGGATAGAGGAGAATCCATTCAATCCTACTTCATGAGGATTACCAAAATCAAGAATGACCTCCTATCTTACTCATTGGTGACAGGGAGCTCACCCTTATTGCACTTGGAGGCCTTAAAGAGAATGGGATGTGTTTAACACTACGATCCTCAACAATGATAGGATTTTATGATTTGATGAATTATTGACTAGATGCACTGAGGAAGAAATAAGGATGATCAAAGGAGATAAGCCCACAAGTGGAAACAATCCTACCGCCTTCTCTGCTCATACTAAGAGGAAGAACAATGTTGGTCCAAGAAGACAGGGTCAAGGGTTCAAGCCAGGAAGAAAAGGAAGATGCTTCAATTGTAACAGGTTTGGCCACTTTGCTAGAGAGTGTCCTCACAAGAAGGATACTCCAACAGATGATGACAACAATAACAACAAATTCAAAGGCAATGGCAATCAAAGGAACAACAAGTTCAACAACAAAGGAAAAAGGAATGTTCCTGTTGCTCAAAATGGAAATGGACATCCTCCCAAGAAGTCGAGAAACTCCATGCATGAACAAGTTAATGTTGTAAAGAAAAAGGAATTTTATCTTAATTCTTCCCTCAACGCCGCCTCTCCTCCGCATACATTGGAACGTTGGTTGATTGATAGTGGTGCATCAAGGCACTTCATTGAGTACAAATAGGTTCTCTCAAACTTGATTGAAAAGAAGAAAAATATGCACATTATACTTGGGGATAATTCTACTTATCCTAGGAAAGGAATTGGGATTGTTACTTTTCACTTAAATCAAGGACAAACCATTCATTTACAAGAAGTGTTGTGTGTACCTAATCTGAAAAAGGACGTGGTCTCTATTTCTGCGCTGGAAGATAAAGGTTTCAAGGTGACATTCATTGATGGGAAGGTTTGTGTTTGGAAAAGGAACCTGAGAGATGCATTCACTCTTGGATTCAGGGTTGAAGGTCTTTATCAGGTTGGGGGAAGTTAGTTGGGAGAAATGACTTGTGATACTTCTCTTCATTTTGAATTATGGCACCAAAGATTTGCTCACCTTCATTACAAAGTATTACCGGATGTAAGGAAGATGGTCACAGGTATGCTCGAATTCAACTTAGATCATGAAGGTGTGTGTTAGGGTTGTGCAGCTGGAAAACATACAAGGGGACCATTCCCCTCAAGTCAAAGTCAAACTACCTATATTCTTCAATTGGTCCATTCTGATCTATCAAGTATGTTACCCGTGACATATTTGGTTGGATATTTGTACTATACAAATTTTGTGGATGACTTCTCTCACAAAACATGGATCTATTTCTTAAAGAATAAGGATGAAGTGTTCAGATGGTTCTGCTCTTTAAAATCCTTGGTAGATAATCAAACAGGGAAAAAAATAAAAATATTGAGGACCGATAATGGGACCAAATATGAGTCAAATGAATTCATTGACTATTGTAGAGAAGTTGGGATTAAGAGGGTGACCACTACTACCTATACTCCTGAGAAAAATGGAGTTGCTAAAAAGAAGAATCGAACTATCATAGAAGCCACTTGTGCCATGCTTCATGACCAAGGTCTATCAAGGTTCTTATGGGGAGGAGCTGCCAACACTGCATAGTACTTTTGGGGAGCAAGTAGTGGCTCCAACGCCCCACTATTGGAGCAAGTGATGTTTGTTGTATTCATCCATCTTGGGAATTTTACTTAATATTTGAAGCTTGATGTCCGAAATGTTTTCATGCATGGATTATGAATTTTTGCAAGTTTTTTTTTTTTTTTTTTTTTTTTTTTAATGATTCATGTTTTCTTTCTACTAAAGTAGTTGAACTATTTCAGTTATGTGGACTATTCTGTTGGATGTTAGACAGATCTTTCATGTTTGTGTGTGTCTCTGTTAGGGTGGTGCTATTACCTCTCTCTTAGAGGCTCACTTTCTCCTCCCTCCACAACAAAAGAACCTTGATGTACTTGCAACCAAACATTCACCAAGCACACTTAATTGCTTTTTGAAGGAACGTATGTGATTCTCTCTCTTGCTGACAGCTAAAGCCAAGGTAAATATTTAAGTAGAAATCATCAAGGCCATATTCTGGATGGGTCTCCTGCACCAAATGATGTGAGATCTAGTTGGGACCACATATCGGGGAGATCCCATCACTGTCAACATTTCTAGCACTAGAAGGAGGGCAACCAGTTTTTTATGGTTGATAACTCCACACATCCACATCATTCTTCTTACGTACAAGGTAGCAACATTCCCAACACATCTCTAAATCATATTCCCAAAACAGGAGAATATTCTTAGTTGGGACCAAAACCAACTTGTGAATTTACTTATGAGAAGATCTAGGTAATTCGACCTATAACCCATCAGTTTACGAAGGTTATTGGACTGATTCCCGGAGCACAAAATCTTCCTAATTTTCCAAAGAGAAAATAAGCAACTCCTACTGGAATAGTGGTTTCTACTGTGGAAGATCTGGATTTTTCCACTCTTGAAGAGCTAGAAGATGACACAGAACACCTAGATCATCTTCCACCTTACAATGAAGGGTACGAGGATAACGTGGTGCTTTCAGACGACATTTTCCACAGGATAGGCAGTCACAAAGAGGATTCTTCATATTCCGAAGAGGAGGAGGAGCACAGGGACAAGAAAATAGCAGACCAAGATATGGATTAGATGAATCAGGGCCCACTCGCTCTTCCGAGTATTTTACACAAGATGCCAAGACACCCAGAAAATTTGTTAACGAAATATGACCCTTATAAGTTGATCAAAGCAGAATACTACTTGGATAACTTCTACCTACAACTGCAGATGATCAAGGTACATTATGACGATGTTGGATGTAGACTCTTTCCTTGTACCTTAGATGATAGAGAAGTTGTTTGGTATCATAGTCTTCCACAAAATGAAATCAGAATTAGAGGGGGTTTAAAAGGTTGTCCCTTAAAATTTTTGTTGATGATAAAACCCCAACCATGTTATTAAAGGAGTTAGGGAATCTAAAGATGGGGGGAAAAGAAAAAATTAAGGATTTTAATCAGAGCTTCGATAAGATATTGAACTAATTCACTACAGATACGAGACCTCATGACTCCAGCGCATTGGTTACAACACTTATGCCTTGCCGACAAGCATTTTGTAATTCGTAAAGAGAGCACAAAAGAAACTTTGGCACAAAATTTTGAAGAATCCATCGCAGTTAAAAAGTACTTGCATGCGATCAGAGTCATTGTTGACGATGAATCATCTAAAGACTCCAAGGAGATTGGAAAAAGGTCTCAGGCCTCTTCAAACAAGGCCAAAAATAAAGAAGCTACTGATATTGAAAGCTTGAACAGGACCATCAAGTATCTATTGAATGAGTTGGAAGAGTTGAAACAAAGTACAAGCGAGACCATTGTTAACAACAAGCCCCCCAAGTTCAACTTCCTGAGAAGGAATAATAACAACAACAACAATAATCAACTAGTTATGTTTGCATAGAGCTCGAATTTTGTGTTGAATGTCGAAAGCATGGGCATGGATCAATATTGTTCCTTTCATCAAGAATACCATTCAGAAAATATGTTCCCACAATGGAACCACAACATGAATTATTTGTTTGCGCACATTATTAATATGACACTTTCAGATGAGCAAACTGAGCAAACAAAAGAAAAGGAAGAATATGTTGTGGCTAAGGCGACTACTGGTATTGGATGTTAGCACTCCTCAGTCTCCTAAGGTTGAGAAAGGAAGCGAAGGAGGTAACCTCAAACTAATATTTAGACTTGGCAGCTAGCCCTACCAAATCAGAGAAGGCTCTCTCAAGGATCTAATAGCCAATGAAGTGTCTGGATAGGGATTTCAGATGTTAGGCTAGATATTAAGCTCAATGGTGTTTGATTTTATGGTTTGTTGGATGAAGCTCATAGATCTAGGAACTAGGCTAAGGTTTCTAATGATCAATTAATGAGATATAATGGGGCAAGGTAGGCATGATTAGTGACAGAAATAGTTTGTCGTGGTGGTGAAGAGATGAAAAGGTAGAGGATTAGAATGAGCATCTAACCATGAATTCATTCATCAAGAAGAAAGAACACTTGCATGAAGATCTCATCAAAACAGAACATATAACTTATGAATTCTGTTTAAAACTCATGAGATGATCACAAGAAAGCATAAAGATGGTAGGAAAAAGAAATATCAGAGAAAAACACTTTCACAGAAGCATACCACAAGAATCCCAAGATAATAACTGCAACTCCTTGTTATATTACTGCAAAATGCACACTAGCTCCAAGCTATGATTCACAAACATCCAACTTACAATACTTCGAAATTTGAAGTACTTATACAATTATTTACAAAACAAATATCTTGAAACAAAATTCAAGATTTGTTACAAAAATTATAAAAATAGATCAATACTGCTAATAATATCAGTCGGTTGAGTTTCTAGTGTTATTCTAGGCATTCTGGTGTTAACTGAGGCCTCAAATAGACACTGTTGTTAGTCCTATGGGCTGATGAACTGTGTTGTTGTCCCTATTTTTCTACATTATGTTTGAGCGAAGGCGTAATGGATGATTTGATGCCATGTGAAAGGAGGCCGTGATAATTCAATAGGGAAATAACATGAAAACAACGAGAAATCGTGACAGAGAGTGCAAAAAATGAACTGATTTGATGATTCGGAGGAGGGTAACGGGAGGATAATTATTCGTTGATCTGGGACTGCTAATTTGGGCCGATTAAATCTGGACCTTTGATTCAGGCCATTGTATTATCACAATCACAACAGGGGAGGAGCCTTTTACCATGATTTTTCTTGTTTTGCTGACGGGTTGGACCTGAAACTTCAAAAACCACAATATGTAAAATATCGTGTCCGTTGGCTTTATCGCATCACAATCAGAGAGGGGATAGCAAAGGAGGGACTTAAGACTCGTGTGATCCCTGACTGCAATATCGCAATTGGCGGGAAAAGACTTTATCGCAATCGACGAGGGCAATTTATCACAATAGGCAGGGAGTGTTAATTGTAGACCTGGACCTAAAATGTATTAAAACTTAGCATATAATATTTCGAATCTGGTAGGGCTCCACACATATCACAATCGCAATGGTCGGGGGAATAGGCCTTGGCTATTGTGGGTTACGATTGCGCAATCGGAATCGGAAAGGAGACAAGGGAGCCAATTTCTGTATATGTGGCACAGTGGGGTCCAAATCTCTTGCATTCGAGGAAGAAGTAGAAGTGTGAAGGATTTCGAGCAATGTAACAATGTATTAACAAAAGGAACATAGGTATGGCTGAGGCATGAGAGTTAACAACAATAGCGCAAGGCTAGAGTTAAAATAGATACGACTAGATTTTAAATGGTTTTTGGTTTAAAGTTTAAATGGGTTATAATAAATGAAATAATATGGGATATGGCTAGAGTTAAATGGAAAAGAATGGGAAAATAAAAAATGTCTAGAGTTTGGAAATATGAAGGGAGAATGAAATTAAGGCTGGAAAAGGGAAAAAAAACATAGTCATGGGTCCATGAGACAAGTCAAATTTAATATGAAAGTATTATAATTTGACAAAAAAATTATGTGATCAATATGAAAGAGTACATTTGATCACGGATACTATTTAGCACTAAAATTGGCTCCAATTAGGGATGACAGCTCCTTTAGGAGGTGTCAAGAACCGCAAATCTCTAAATTTGCATATCAATGCCTAGTCCATTGGGCTACTCCCAACCATTACCCTACAACATGATGACTTGCAACCAACTTATTCTGCAATCAAACACAAACTAAAAACCAAATTGTACACCGCTCTAAACCAAACTAAAATTACTGTAGGCTGAAGCAATGCTAAAAAACTTACTGCTAAAAACCAAAGCTATGTTACTAGAAAAATTGCTCAAAGTGCTGAGCTTATTCACACTCCTACTTACTCTAATTGATCCATAACCTGCTCACTCAAGTGAAGCGAAATTTCCAATGGAGCCAAAAAAGGAGGTGGCCATTCACTGAAATTCTGCTCACATCCTCTGTAAGTGGACAAAATGATGTACATGTAAGCAACTCACAATGGAAACTAAAACCAAGACTTATGCTGACAAACAAAACAACATTCGCCTTTTCCCATGCTTGCAAAAGGCTGCCCAAGTGGTCTTGAAAATCATGAAACATTAGCTCCTTTGATGACTACAACAAATCAGTAAAAGGATCTTCAAATGGAGGATCTAACAAGTTATACTTCCTTTCAAGGTGGTCTTCATACCATGGTTTCAAATTTTCATCTGCATCCTTGCTTTCCTGGAGCTTCAACTCAAAACTCTCGTGATAAGGCAGTAAGACTTCCTATGACCTTTGTGATGAACGTGATGATATTGTTGATGGACAAGACAACAACCCTGTTTTCTGAACTAAATCCCCCTTACCCATATTTTCAGGCTCACAAACAACCAAAGGAGGACCACTATGACTGCAAAAATCATCCAAATAATTGCCTACTAGATCACTGCAAATATGAGGAGGCTATTGTAACCTGTTGTGGATCGGTTTTGATGAAACTGCGTGATCTTGTATAATCCCTTCATGTTCCACATTTTCAGCTGCATTTTCAAACTAAATGTTACTTAGTAACTGTGATTGCGAACTGAAAAAAGGCTCTATATTACAAACAACATTCTCAACAATTTCGGGAGAAGATTGCCAATTGTTGTTAACTTGCTTATTTGCTTCCTTGGCAACCTTATAGTTTTCTCTTATTTTTGCAAATGAGGAAAAACACAAGGGTAAGGAGTCTCGATCAGGAATTTCATTGTCGTCTTCGTGCCCAATATCAAAACTAAAAAATTGTTGATTTCTAATCTTGGGAAAGTTTTCTCTCGAAAATTGAAATGAAGCGAAACATAAGGGCACAGACCTTTCACTTACATTGAAAACTTCTGCATTTTTTTCATTGCTGTCCTGATTGATATGCATAGGATGAGTACTATATTTGAGTTGTTGTAACTGAACTTCCTCCTGCCAAAAACATGTCACTAATTGCTTTGAAGAGTCAGCCTCAACTTCAACAACATAGTCATCACCATATTGATCATTCTTGGGTAACTCATCAATATAAGGAGTGTCATCAAGCATGCACATTAGGTCAACAGATTGGTTCTCCACAGATTGACCTACAAATCCATTTTCATGATTGTCCATAAATGAATACAAAAAACAATCATTTTTTGATCTAGGGTAACTAGGGTTAGCAACAAAATGGTTAGGATCAACAACCTCTTCTTTTTCTGCAATAAGTGGCATATGGTGTTTTTGAACAACATGTTTATCTCTCATGGTGATCTTTTGCATCATTTCTTCCATTGTACTTACCAAAATGTCAAGTGTCACTTCTGAGGATGTCAGGTGTTCCTTCTCTATGTTCTCCCTCTCTTCTGCCTTCAACTTTGACCTTTTGACCAACATATTAGCTTCCACAACTATTGCATTGTCCTACATTTCTTCGAGTGTGGTAGGGTGCCTTTCTCTCAATTGAAACACCATTTCTGGATCAAAGGCATCTGGGTAGTGTAAGAGAGCTAAATCGAGAGATGGTTTGATATCAACAGGGATTGAATGGTATACTTGATTGAACCTAGCTGAAAAGTGTTGCACTGTTTCTCCTGGCTGTCTTTTCAAATGATTATATTCTTCTAAAATCAGAAAAGGATTCCTCTTGATCACCCATTTATCAAGAAAGACTTTCACAAACTGATGGAAATCGAGAATGCTTGCAGCTAGTAAGTTTTTGAACCATTTCTTGGCTTCACCTTGCAAAGATAGAGCAAAAATCATGATACTGACATTATCTTCTTCTACCTCAAAAAGGTCGAGAAAATTTTCAAGATTCTGAATGTGTTTTTCAGCAGTGATGTTACCATATTCCCCATCAAACCTTGGAATATATTTGTAATAATCTTGAGGGAAACCATGGAATATAGGAGGTAAGATGAGTGGCTTGTATCTATCTGGAATTTTACAAGGTGTAGGAGTATGTACAGTGTTGAAAAATGTGCAACAAGAAATGTTAAATTTAGAATGCGTTAAAAATAGGACTCCTAAATATAGCATGTCTAAAAATAGCAGTTTAGCCAGTGAGGTCATTGGCCACCTATGGTGAGAGGTGAAACTGCTAAAAATAGAAAGTTCTAAAAATAGCATTTCTGGGTCCCTTCTTATTTTTAGTTGTCCCTGGTCTAACTATAGGAAGTAAAAACGAATTTGGTCTTACCAACAGTTTAAACTATTAATTAATTAATCTCCATGAGTTAATTAGTTAAGGAAAAACAAACTTGAAGTCTTTGTGAGAACATGCAATTATTTCTCCACTAATTGGGGAATGTGTCTTTGATTTGCTCCACTGATTGAGGAATTAAGGATGAGTTCTATATTGAGAGAATCAGTTGACTTAGTTCTAACTAGTCAAGTCCAGTTAGATTATTTTAACAAGTTGTTAAAATAATAAAATATAGTTTGTTAATGCTTGCATGCATGTGACAACTATTATTTTAGATAACTGAGGATTCACTCATAAATAACTGATGCATCGCAGTTCAGACAAAGACCCAGTTGAGATCAGAGGAGGGACACTATATTATCAGATGCTAGGATATTTCTAGTAAGTATTCCTATCATAAGAAAGGCATCTGTTTTCTCTATGACTATGTAGTTGGACCTAAGGTGACAGCAGGTATGATCAGGCCAAATTTCAACCTATATAATGAGGCCTAGGTAGTCCATGATTTACATCATCAAAGACATCATTAGAGACATCTTCTGATTACAGAGAGAGCAGGATAGCTATTGAGCTTATTCTTTTTGTTTGTTGTTGAGGATTTCCACTTGATTGATAATACAGTGTTGGGGTTTTATGCTAGTGCTTTCCCCAGTGATATATTCTGTGTTATGTGATTGATTCCTCCTTATCAGTTATATGTGTTCATGCTTGATGTTGCTCATGGTTGATTAAGCTTCCGCTAAATTGTTTGTAGAAGTAGATCAAGTGTTTTGCTTTAGTACATTGCATTACCAAGTTGATCTACAGGTGGGAAATTTCTACATGGTATCAGAGCTAGCTGATTTGTAGAAAAAGTTTTACATGGTATCAAAGCTAGCTGATTTGCAGGAAAAATTCTACAAAATTCTACATGGTATCAAAGCACAGGTGATCAAGGAAGAACAATATAGAAGAATGAATTCGAAGTTTATTATTCGGGATATAGATCTCAGTTCTTATCACATCTAGTTCATTGATGGCTTTCTATGGTTTGAGGCTTGAGTATGCCCTAAGCCTACTGATGCTACTCAGGTTGCAGATTAGAAGAAGTGTGTGGCTAGAGCTAGGAGAATTCTCTTGGAGGGAGTTCGAGATCACATTGTTTCGAGTCTCCATGGGAAGGAGACTCTGCATGCAATGTGGAAGACATTCAAAGATTTATATCAGAATAGCAATGATCAGAGGAAGCTGGCACTGAAGGACAAACTTCAAAGGATCAAGTGTGAAAAGGATGAGACAATCTCTATGTATCTAAACAAGCTCACATCATGCAGGGATGAGCTTGGAAGTGTAGGGATTGTGACCTCATATGATGATATGGTGAGTTTAGCACTCCTTGGCCTTCCTAAGAGCTAGCATAGCTACCAAGACTCGGTTAATGGAAGGGAGAAACTGCCAGATTGGGAATGATTATGGTCGAATTTGATGCAGGAGGAGATCAGACGGAGCACCAGAGACGGTTCTTCATCATTGGAGGATGAGGAGAACTGTGCCTTACCGAGTAAGGCAAAGAAGGGGAAGGAGAAGGTTTCTCTTTCTGAACCCAGTTCTTCCAATGATGGGAAGAAGGTTGACAAATTGAAAGTGCGATGCTTTCGTTGTCATGAGGTGGGCCATTATGCTGCAAATTGTCCACGGAGGAAATTCAAGAAGGGATCCGGGGAAGGATCTGAAGGTGAGGCACTTGCTTCACAGTTCGAGTTGGATTTCACACTCTTCGCATGCATGGTTTCATCCATGGTGGGAAGTGGTTGGTTTCTTGACAGTGGAGATTCTTTCCACATGACCGGTGACAAGATTTTGTTCAGTACTTTGGAGGAGAGAGATCTCCAGATACTCATAGCGATGGGTAATGATGAGAAGTATAGTGTCTCAGGTGAAGGCACATTATTTTTCAGAGGGAGCATGGAGCTTGCCTTACCTTGACTGATGTCAAGTATGTACCAGGACTGAAGAGAAACTTGGTGTCGATCGCGATGTTGGAAGACAGAGGCTATGATGTAGTCTTCAGTAATGGAAAGGCTTTCCTTAGACACATCATCACTAGAGAGCTGAAGCAGATCAGTTCACAGGTCAAGAACCTGTATGCTCTTGAGGTTAAAGATTCATGCAAAGCCTTGAGCAACAAGGAAACTAATGGAGACTTGATGGTTGAGAGGGAGGGTATGTTACCTATCAACATGTAGTGCCAGAAGAATCTCATATGATTGTGGAGGAGCCATGATTGGTGCAGCAGCTTCAGGAGGTTGTCGAGCAGCCACAACAGGGGAAGCTGAGTGGAGATCAAGTAGAGACATCTACTCATGCAGAGACCTCTAGTAGGGGAAACTTCGAGCTAGGTGGGCAGAGGGATCACATGCAGCCATACCTCCAAGTATGAGGTGGGGCAATGTGGAGTGATCATGCCAAGGAGGAGGAGCAGGATCCTTGAGGTACCTAACCTCTTGGATGAGACCTTGCTATGGGAGCCCCGATGTGGAGTAGCAGAAACTGACTAATTGGGCAGAGACAGATGTGGATGGAGTGGCAGAGAGAGCGACAGTGCAGGGAATCCCAGGACAGCGCATAGCTAGCAGGCTACAGCAATGCGAGAGGTGCAAGTGTTTTGCACAGTGCTAGGTGGCACAGAGAGGTGTGTAATGGTGCGAGATGCATGGAGATGTTGCAGTAGCGCAGATGTCAGAGAGGGAGCACTCGTCAGCAACAGGTAGAGCTTCAGCATCATAGTATGTTCTAGCCCAAAAGAGTGGTCAGTTGGGAGTGTTTTTGTTCCAAGTGTTGTTGGAGCAAGTGGACCAGGTAGATGTGTTGCATGCAGAACATTCCAGAGTTACAAGATTGAGTTCGAGAGGAAGCCTTTCTTGTTGAGAGGGGGTGTTGAAAAATGTGCAACAAGAAATGTTAAATTTAGAATGTGCTAAAAATAGGACTCCTAAAAATAACATGTCTAAAAATAGCAGTTTGGCGTGAGGTCATTGGCTACCTATGGTGAGAGGTGAAACTGCTAAAAATAGAAAGTTCTAAGAATAGCATTTCTGGGTCCCTTCCTATTTTTAGCTGTCCCTGGTCTAACTATAGGAAGTAAAAACGAATTTGGTCTTACCAACAGTTTAAAATATTAATTAATTAATTTCCATGAGTTAATTAGTTAAGGAAAAGCAAACTTGAAGTCTTTGTGAGAACATGCAATTATTTCTCCACTAATTGGCGAATGTGTCCTTGATTTGCTCCACTGATTGAGGAATTAAGGATGGGTTCTATATTGAGAGAATCAGTTGACTTAGTTCTAACTAGTCAAGTCCAGTTAGATTATTTTAACAAGTTGTTAAAATAATAAAATATAGTTTTTTAATGCTTGCATGCATGTGACAACTATTATTTTAGATAACTGGGGATTCACTCATAAATAACTGATGCATGGTAGTTCAGACAAAGACCCAATTGAGATCAGATGAGGGACATTATACTATCAGATGCTAGGATATTTCTAGCAAGTATTCCTATCATAAGAAAGGCATCTATTTTCTCTATGACTACGTAGTTGGAACTGAGGTGACAGCAGGTATGATCAGGCCAAATTTCAGCCTATATAATGAGGCCTAGGTAGTCCATGATTTACAACATTGGAGACATCTTCTGATTACAGAGAGAGTAGGATAGCTATTGACCTTATTCTTTTTGTATGTTGTTGAGGATTTCCACTTGATTGATAATACAGTGTTGGGTTTTTATGCCAGTGATATATTCTGTGTATGTGATTGATTCCTTCTTATCAATTATATGTGTTCATGCTTGATGTTGCTCATGGTTGATTAGCTTCCGCAAAGTTTATGGTAGATGTAGATCTAGTATTATGCTTTAGTACATTGCATATATCAGTTGGATCTGCAGGTGAAATTTCTACATGATATCAGTGAGCTAGTTGATTTGTAGAGAAAATTCTACATACATAAGCTATGGGACTATTCTTGATCTCTTGAGGCTCATTAGGTTGAATATGATCAACATAAGTTTCAGAAGAAGGGTATTGATCAAAATCAAAGCATAAGGAGAATTTGTATTCACAATATTCAAAGGAAAGGAATCAAATGCAGGCCTGGGATCTTTTCTTAAATATAGTATACTTTGGAAAAAAATTTGACGTTCTCAGGAAAAGAGAAGAAATAATTCACAATAAAGCATATAATTTTTTGGATGAGATTCCAACTTGGATACCTATTTTTTCCATATTGTCTTTTCATGTTTCTGTTGGTAGGGTTCATCCTCCAGTGGAGTCTTCAAATCAGGTTGAAAGTTGATTGGAGTCGCCACATGAATGATTCAACCTTCATATGTGTCCAACTGTTGTCCACCATCAACAAATCAAATCTAAAAGGAATATGAAATTGTTCGTTTGCCGAGTATGGTCGCCAAAAATGTTAGCACTCCTCTAGTGTCCCAAGGCTGAGAAAGGAAGCCAAGGAGGTAACCTCAAACCAATATTTAGACTTGGCAGCTAGCCCTACCAAATCAGAGAGGGCTCTCTCAAGGATCTCACAACAAATTAAGTGACTGAAGAGGGATTTTAGATGTTAGGCTAGATAATTAGCTCATTGGTGCTTGATTTCATGGTTTGCTGGATGAAGCTCATAGATCTAGGAACTAGGCTAAGGTTTCTAATGGTCAATTGCAAAGATATAATGGGGCAAGGTAGGCATGATCAGTGACAGAAATAGTTTGTCGTGGTGGTGCAGAGATGAAAAGGTAGAGGATCGGAATGAGCATGTAACCATGAATTCATTCATCAATAAGAAAGAAGAATTGCATGAAGATCTCATCAAAACAGAGCATATAACTTATGAACTATGTTTAAAACTCATGAGATGATCACAAGAAAGCATAAAGAAGGTAGGAAAAAGAAATATGAGAGAAAAACATTGTCACAAAAGCATACCACAAGAATCCCAAGATAATAATTGTAACTGCCTATTATATTATTGCAAAATGTACACTAGCTCCAAGCTATGATTCACAAAAATCCAACCTACAATACTTCGAAATCTGAAGTATTTATACAATTATTTACAGAATAAATATCTTGAAACAAAATTCAAGATTTGTTACAAAAATTATGAAAATAGATCAATACTACTAATAATATCGGTCAGTTGAGTTTCCGGTGTTGTTTTGGGCATTATGGTGGTAACTGAGGCCTCAAATAAGCATTGTTGTTAGTCATGTTGGCTGATGAATTGCGTTGTTGTCCCTAATTTTCTACATTTTGTTTGAGTAGAGGCGGAATGGATGATTTGGTGCTCTGTGAAAGAAGGTCGTGATCATTCAATAGGTAAATAAAATGAAAACAACGAGAAATCGTGACCGGGAGCACAAAAAATGAACTGATTTGACCATCCAGGGGAGGGTAACGAGAGGTTATTGTTCGTTAATCTGGGATTGCTGATTTGGGCTCATTAAATTTGGGTCATTGATATGGTCCATTGTATTATCACAATCACGACAGGGGAGGGGCCTTTTACCATGATTTTTCCAGTTTTGCCGACGGGCTGGACTTAAAACTTCAAAAACCACAATATATAAAATATCACGTCTGTTGGCTTTATCGCAACGCAATCGGAGAGGGGCTGGTGGAGGAGGGACTTAAGACTCGTGCAATCCCTGATTGCGATATCACAATCGACGGGAAAGGACTTATCTCAATTGGCAAGGGGACTTTATCGCAATCGGTGGGGAGTGTTAACTTAGACCCATAACTGAAATGTATTAAAACTTAGCATATAGTGTTTCGAATCTAGCAGGGCTCCACGCATATCGCAATTGCAATGGTTGGGGGAATGGGCCTTGGTTGTTGTGGGTTGCGATTCTGATTGCGCAATTGTAATCGGAAAGGAGACAGGGGAACCGATTTCTGTATATGTGGCACTGTGGGGCCCAGGTCTCTTGCAGTTGAGGAAGAAGTAGAAGTGTAAAGGCTTTCGGGCAATGTAACAATGTATTAACAAAAGGAACAGAGGAATGGGCGAGGCATGAGAGTTAACAACAATAGTGCAAGGCTAGAGTTAAAATAGATACGACTAGAGTTTAAATGGTTTTTGGTTTAAAGTTTAAATGGGTTATAATAAATGAAATAATATGGGATATGGCTATAGTTAAATGGAAAAGAATGGGAAAATAGAAAATGGCTAGAGTTTGGAAATATGAAGGGAGAATGAAATTAAGGTTGCAAAAGGGAAAAAAGGCAGTCATGGGTCCACGAGACAAGTCAAATTTAATATGAAAGTATTATAATTTGACAAAAAATTATGTCATCAATATGAAAGAGTACATTTGATCACGGATACTATTCGACACTAAAATTGGACACATTGTGAATAATTTCAGTGGTGTTTTCACTTTTGAGAAGAAAAATGTCGAAGAACCACCACTCAATGAAGCCCCAACACAGAAGCAAAATAGTTGATACGTGTTTAGAAGTTAGGGGCATGTTTCTGAACAAGAGTTGATGAGGCAAAATTGAAGGAACATGTTAGGTCCCTATAATACTAGTGTAGCCCCCTTATTGTCATTGTTGTGCATATGTAGCCCCCGTATTGTTATTATTGTTCCCCATAGAAGTCCGCTATTTTTATTGTTGTGCCCTTACAATATTATTGTTATGTGGGCTTTGATTATATTGTGACCCCTTAGACTCCTATATATACAAAGGAGGCCTTTCTATTCATATCATCCAATAATTGTTAATTTATGTAATGGAAAGGAGGTTTCCCCCTCGAAGAGGTTATTTTTCAAGTCTTTGATCTATCTTTTCTTCTATTTTGTGAGTGGTTGCATTACATTTGGTTTTAGAGCTTTGGATTCTAGGTTTTCACTATTTCAAACAGGTCATCGTGGAATTTTCATTATAAACATTTTTCTATGAATATTCAGAGGCTGGAATTGAAACCGAATGTCTTAAAATCTTGGTAAACTTTGTGCCAGAATTTTAGATCTTGGTTCATTATATTTTATGAGATATCGTCCAAAGAAGTTAGGGTTTTTTCATGCTCCAAAATTCAGTCTCAAACAAGTGACCTAGGGAAAATCGTCATGAATTTCGTTTTAGGAGTCGAATTTCAATTCTGTAAAAAGTGACTGAAAGTGCACGAACTGTAGTATCTTTTGTAGCAATTTTAGGGCCGAATGTTGAAATAGTGACATGTGATATCCCGTACAAATTTTTTCTACTGAACCCATCCATAATCAAGTCATCATGGGATATTTGGCATAACTATATATTGAAGAATCCAATATTGGTATGAATTGTGGAATTAGCAAGAAGATTCATAGGGATACCACATGACTGAATTTCCGACCTTCGAAATCTGAAATTACAGAGATACAACAATTGCAATATCGAACTCCAAAAAACAAGAAAAAGGTGTGTATTTTTTAAATTTTGTTTGAAAAAACATTTTGAAGTGATTCAAAGGGAATATTGAAGCACAGATATAAGTATTTGGTTATAAAATGCCTCCAAAACAAAATAATTCTACACCCATTAAGCCCTCAGAAAGCTCTACTATGGCACATGAAGAGGAAGAATCACAACATGATATATCAAAATTATGGGACCAAGTGAAACAAATTTAAATCTCACAAAAAGTAACCAAAGATGACATGGATGGTTTAAAAGTAGACATGGAAGGTTTGAAGGATGACATGGAATCTAAGATGGATGGTTTGAAATCATACATGGAAGGTTTGACAAAGTTGTTGCAAGAAAGGCTTCCCAGTGGTGACAAGGTAATACATGAAAATCATGATGAGGACAAAAGGAATATGAGCTATGATTTTAGAGACTCCAATGTGGGATTTAAGAACCACCGCATTCCAAAGATAGATATGAGGAATTTTGATGACAAGGATCAAATAACATGGGTACTACAGAGGGAGCAACATTTTGATCTACAGGATGTGAAACCCTCACAAAAGGTATGTATTGCATCTTTATATTTAGAACCCAATCAATTTGTATGGTATAGATGGCTTTGTTCTTGTAAACCACTTGTCACCTGGTCAATTTTTACAGAGGAAATGATAACACATTATGAAGATACAAATAGCAACACCTTCTTTAGCCAATTGATAAATCTCAAACAAAAGGGTTCAATGGAAGAGCACATTAAAGACTTCCAAAAATTGAATATTAAGGTAACCAATCTTCCAGAGAAGCATAGGATTGTTGTCTTCATAGGGACATTAAAAGATAACATCCAACATGAGGTTCGCCTTTGGGAACCTAATTCATTGGAGAAGGCATTCAGGGTGGAAAGAAAAGTTGAAAGCAAAATTATGGCAACCAGGAAGTCTACCACTCACAACTATAAATATGGAAGTGTTGATTCTCCTAGGCTTCCACAGCCTACAAGTTTGACACCACAACAATTGGAGGAAAAAAGAGCAAAGGGCTTTGTTATAGTTGTGATAGAAAATACACTAAAGGTCATGAGTGTGTTGAGAAGAAAATATTCTACATAGATTGTGATGAGGAGGAAGCAAAGGAACAAGAAACATCAAAAGAGGAGGATATACACCATGAACCGACCCCTGTGAAAGAAGAAATGAATCTAACCATATCTTGTAAAGCATTGGTAGGAATTACCACTCATTAAACTCTCAAGATAGAAGGATACATCAAGAAGAAAAAGTTAATAATGTTGATTGATTCGGGTAGTACCCATAATTTTATTCAGTGTAAGATAGCCAAGGAATTGAATTGCTTCCTATATTCAGCACCAGAGTGTCAAGTGATGGTTTCAAATGGAGGAACTATAAATTGCTCCGGAAACTGCCATAATATAAGGCTAACCATGGGGGAATTGTTGGGCGCGGCCCAACACAAATAGATGTATTGATCATACTTTTTGTCTTTAGTCTCTGTTTTGGGCTTATAGGAAAGGCTCTGCAACTAAGTGCACAGAGCCCTTAGAAGAGTTTACAGCTGAGTGTGCAGACTACTTGTAGTTGGGTGCACAAGTCAAAGAAATTATATGTACTAAAAGATCTATCTTGATAAAGAAGAAACCGTTTTGACAAAGTCTTGTGTATTTGTATTCTTAATTTGTGTCCATATGTACTGATATGCATGCTTTTCACTTATTTATGCGATAGAATACATGTTATATTGTTCTCTTATAGGTTTATCTAATAAGTGCAAATCTGTGAAGTAAAGCATTAGCGCGAAGTATTTTATGTATGTGAAGCTATAGATCAATATAAAATATAAGAAAACACATAGGTGCCACAACACAATATCCCTCTGGTTGCAGAAAGCTAGTTCTACAACCTCGCATAACCGCTTCGGGTGAGACTGCAATCTGCTTATAGGTCGTTCCTGAAAGGGCCAGTGGTTAAGGGTTTTGTTGGTGTGCAATACACTTTGAACTTGGGTTCAAGCCCCTTGATCCAACAAATGGTTCCGTTGCTGGAACCGGGATATGTTTTAGCATCCATCAAAGAAGGAAATCCAGGAGTGTGTTGAACAAAAATAGTAAGAATTTGCAGTTCAGAAAAATAGAAATCTGTGATTATTGACTGAAGCCTTGTTGCAAAAGTATCCCTATATAGAACATCACAAGATCTTCTTCAAAACAATTATGCATTGGGCAAGTGAATTTGATGTATGTAATCTCTCTCTCTCTCTCTTTGCTGAACTATTGAATAATAATAAGAAGATTTGATCAAAGGGTTTTCCCCGCATTGGGGTTTTTTTTCCTTAGCATCCGCCAAATCTTCTGTCCTCTTGTGTTGGCTTACCTTCTACACATGTTTTTATGTTCTATTTTCATTTACTGTCAATGTGATTAAGTTAATGTGATTGCTACTAGATATAATTGGAAATTGTCATTGGGCTGCAAAAGGAACATTGAAGTAAATTGTGCTAAAGCATAAAACACACCATTGCCATCTAAAATTAACACCAGTCTAGCCTTAACTATGCATTGCATAGTCTCAAGGCTCAGTCCTGACCCTTGATTCCCTTAGTTGTGTAATTGCGTTGTCCTTTAGTCTTTCTCTCAACCTGCCACCCAGTTTCAACTCAGTCATAGGATCATCATGTGACATCTTAGACTAGGGGTTTATCGTACTGATGTCGGCTTGTCATGAGTGAATTGTAGATGCAGGTACCCTATCATGCTATGACAAGATGATGAAGGAAATGGAGAAGGAGACCATGCTAGAAGACACCTTTGTAGCGGAAGGTACAAATTGATCATTCAGAAGGAAGAAAAGGGAAATCACTTTGCGACAACATCTTAAGATCTAATAACACTAAAGACTCCTCATCTCTAAGCCATATGGAGGTGGAAGAAGAAATCAGCCTCAAGAAGACACAAAGAAAGTAGCAGTAAAGAACGGCTAGACATTGCCATGTCATCATGCAGTCCATATCATCAGTGTCATGTCATGAGTCATCATGTGCCACATCATTTTGTAGATTATGTAAATTATTATTTGAAAATGTATTGTAAAGTAGCCAAAACTGCCCTGTCAAAATCAACAATCAACTGCAACCCCTAACCAGAAAGTCAACGCTGGTCAAATCGACACCAAAACGTCCTCCAAACATCTTGATCAACAACAATCCAACTTGGCCTTCAAGGAGAGTCAACGTCAGCCCAAAACAGTTCAGTCAAACCCAGTCAAAGGAGAGAGAAACATTGTTGTAATTTTTTGCGGTCAAATGTAAAGTCAATGTAGAAGTCAATGTTGGTTAAACTACCCAAAACATCTTGATTTCTATGCCCAACAACTCAGCCTAAGAAAATCAAAATCATGCCCTGAAAATCAAAGTCAAAGAAGGTCAAATGAGCCCTGGTCAATGCTAGTCAAGTCTAGTTTCTTTCTCTGAAATTCCACTTGCACTTAACCTTGAAATTTCCAGCCTCCTACCACATGTGCGAAGAACAGAGAGAGGCTACCCAAGCTGTACGAACCAATCAAGAGAAGAGAGAGGGGTGAAATGATGTGATGAGTGATGTCCAAATGAGGAGAGAGGTCACTCCTATTTATACAATTCGTTGAGGTTGAGGAGGTGCATCCATTGGGCTTCTTAAGCCTACATTTGACTGAAGCCGACCTTGACAATTTGCGCATGTGAGAATAAATTCAAAATTCCACTTCTGCTTGTCAGAATGAGATGATATTTATATCAAAATTGGACCTCTTAAAAAGAGAAATTTAATCCAATAATCATCTCCATCATATTATTTGTCCTAAGCAGAGAGAGAGAGAGAGAGAGAGAGAGAGAGAGAGTACAAAAATCAAATTCACTTGCCCAACACATAGTCAAATCAACCCTGTTAAATTCTGCAGTCAACTACAACGAATTTCAACCCTAACCAGAAAGTGAACACTGGTCAAAACAACAACAACACTTCACTAATGCAGCTCGGTCCTCCTTGGTCAAACTTGGCCTGAAGAGGAGGTCAAATGCAAGCCAAAACAACTCGGTCAAAGGAGAGAGAATTTTTTGTGATTTTCTGCAGTCAAAACAAAAGTCAACCTAAAGTCAACACAAGTCAAACTATCCCAAACACCTCAATTTTTGTGCCAATAAATGCGGCCTCAAGAGAGGAATTCTACACCTGAAAACGCAGTCAAAGTTTGTCAATAAAGCCTTGGCCAATGCTAGTCAACGTTTTCCTGCAACTCTAAAATTCGGCCTGCAATCTAACCCATAAATTTGTCCTTCCATCCACACGTGAGAGAGAGAGAGAGAGAGAGAGTTGATCTTCAAGATGTTCGAACCAATCAGATTTGAAGAGAGAAGAGATGATGAGTGAGTGATGTCCAAATGAGGAGATAGGTCACTCCTATTTATTCAATTCGATGAGGGTGAAAGGACACATCTATTGGGCTTCTTGAGCCTACATTAAGCTGAGGTCAACCTTAACAATTTGTGCATGAGAGAGAATAAATTCAAAATTCCACTTCTACTTGACTAAATGAGATGATATTTCTATCAAATTTGGACCTCTTGAAAAGAGGAATCCAATGCAATAATAATCTCCATCATATGAGCTATCCCAAGGTGGAATTTGGCCCTAGTTGCCAATTTTAACACTCCCTCTCAATTTAGGAGAATTCCACCTGCCAATCCATCTATCATCATGATGCCATCATGTCATCATGTACCATCTCTGTCATCACTGCTATGCTCTACTCTACTCTGTTGAACCATGAAGTAATAATGAAGAAGAAGTGATCGAGAGTGAGTCATAATACCTTACCACTCTCCTTTGACAAAAGTCAGTCCTTGATCCCAGATCAAGTTGTAGAACACCATGCATCCTAGTCATAGGGAGTACGGTAGTACATGATGTGTCCATCAGTAGTGCTATGGTCCCTAACCATATTTTCTCAACTCACTAGCCAGATGTGAGGTAATTCCCATGAGTACTGGACTCCATGGTTAGGATGTGTGCTGGGGCATCAAAAGGAGAAGGTGAGTCACTCATCCTACTCATATGCCATAGGAGAAGATGAACCACTCATCCTATGCATATGTCAATCGTAGGGGAAGGTGAACAGTCACCCTACATACATGTGTTTGTAATCGTAGGGGAAGGTGAAACAATCACCCTACACACATGTCAACCATCATGGGGTATCACAGGGGAAGGTGAACCACTCACCCTATATCTACTGCACCACTAGGGGAATATGAACCACTTACCCTGTATCTAGTGCATCGCTAGGGGAAGATGAACCACTCACCCTATGGTCGCTCATAGCTCCAAGAAGTACCCCAAGCCCTCAAGAGCTCCCAGAGCTCAGTTTCCAACTTATACGGGACCCTCATAGGAGGGTTGTTCCATGACTCCAAGTCTCTCTCGAAAGGTTAAGAATTTTACCTTCCCCAAAGGCTTCGTGAGAATGTCAGTGACCTGCTCATCTGTCCTGATGTGTTGGAGCCTTATTGCTCCCAATTGTACAATATCACAGATAAAGTGGCACCTGATATCAGTGTGCTTGGACCGGTCGTGGAACACAAGATTCTTTGATAGGAGAATCCCACTCTGGTTGTCGTAGAATACCATAGTGGTATCTAACAAGTGCTCAAATAGCTCACTGAAGATCTTCCTCAACCAAACAACTTCATCATAGGCCATATTCGCAACAATGTATTCAGCCTCGGCAGTGCTTAAAGCAACATATTTTTTCTTCCTGCTCATCCAAGATATCAACGCAAACCTTGTTGGAGAGGTAAATCCCCTCTACGGATAGAGGCGATCCCTACTAGACCAAAGGGGGTCTAGCAACAATCAAACAATGCTACACCGCAGGTTCCTAGTTGTAATTAACAAGTGGGTAAAAGAAACCTACTTGGATTCCAACGTTATGTTTGTCGAAGAGATGATCCTCTCGCTCCTTCGCTCCAGCCAATCACAGTCCTCCACTATCCTCGCGGACGGACACCTACACAAGCAAAGAGAGAGCAAACACAAGCGTAAAATCTACTAAAACAACTATGTATCAGTCAGGAAGGATACAATTTACATTAATCATTCATAGGACAAATGGAAATGGAACCATAAGAGTAGTCATCTATCTTTATTAATCAGAAAATAGAGTAAGGTACAACCGAAGTCCTGACGCTGAGTCCTTCTCTAGAGGGTCCAGCCAGTATGTCTTCCAAGCATTCACCTTTGAATCAAATCTCCCAAGTCAAAGAGGTCTCTCTCTCACATACAAGGCAACAAACTCATAGCCTTCCTCAAGCTCAAAAGCAATCCTCACACAACACACCAAATGCCTACAAAAGCAGCACTAATGCCAAGAATTCCTCTATCAAAGTCTATATGTTCCAAAACTAAAAACTAAAAACTAAAAACTAGCTGCTCATGGGCAATGGAGGTGGCTTATAAAGGAGAAGGAGTCTCCATGAATAGGTAAAGGATGAGCTTTCCCCCAAGATAAGTGGATGTTCAGTCGAACAGACATACCAGAGAAAGGATGGCAACCTCAACAATGCTAACAACCAAACCTGGAGTCCTCTGGAAGGTTGGTTGTTAGAACAAATTCGCCTAAACAGAATCAGCGCGGGTGAGAAACTGAGCTGGCGCGCTGATATTGCAGATCTATTATAGAAGAGGTCTGGTCAGCACTCAACAGTACAAGTGGAGGGCGCGCTGTCCGTAAAATTGGACCAGCGCAGAAAACACGTGTGCTTCCGCGCTGGCAGCGCAGCAGTTACATTAGCCTCCGCCTGTCAGCGCGGTTATTAAACAAACAGACGCGATGATTCAATTAACTTAGGCAAAGAGGGTTTTTAAGCCATGAGAGAGCATAAGTGAGGTGAATGTGGTTTGATAGCACAGTAGGGAGACTGACATGATGGTAGTGACATTTTACTGTGTAACAGATGCCCCCTAAAGCATGAAGCCCGAGAGAGTGGGAGGGGTGAAATGCTTTACGAGACTGCTGGACTGGAACACCACCAGGAAGAAACTGCAGGCGGATACAATTGATATTTCAATTACATGTAGTCTAGGCATGGGCGCAGCCATCCAAAAGACATATGAAAGAAAGGTTTGTGGCATGGACGCAGCCACCCAGCTGAAGAGACCATAATAATAAGAGGTATGGTCGCAGCCATCCTTAAGAAGACTCAGGTATGGTCGCAGCCATCCATCAATGAGTCATGTAATGATGTCCCACAAAATCGCAACCTGGTCCACAATGGACTAGAACCAGGGTCTTGCGCTCCATTC
>APFE031504907.1:34847-53130 GCA_000404065.3 Pinus taeda | reverse complement strand
TCATAGAGGCGGTATGCTTTGGAGGTGTTTGAATACCCAGGAAGATACACTTACGACTTCTAGCACCAAGTTTGTTTCTATGTACCTTTGGTATCAAAGCATAACAGGTGGAACCAAAAATCCTGAGATGTTTAACCGAAGGAACATGTCCATACCACAATTCATAAGGAGTCTTGTTTCTTATAGCACTAGATGGACATCTATTCTTTATATATGCAGCACATAGAACAGCATCAGCCCAAACATTATCTTTACATTTTTGAAAAAAAGCATGGATCGTACCATATTCAAAATTGTTCTGTTCATTCTTTCAGCTACACCATTCTGTTGGGGATTATAAGGCACAGTTGTTTGATGTTTGATCCCATGTTGGCGAAGATAGTTTTCAAATTCATTTGATGTGTATTCGTTTCCATTATCAGTGCGAATAGACCCAATATGAGATTGTGCATCATTTTCAATCCATTTATGAAAATTCTTGAATGTTTGAAAAGCATCAGATTTGTTCTTCAGTAAATAAACCCAACACATTCTGGTGTAGTCATCAATAAATGTCATGATATATTTATTTCCATTTGCAGAAGGAACAGGCATTGGACCACATAAATCTGAATGAATAAGTTCAAGCTCCCTATGTGCTCTTGAATGTGAATCATGGAAAGACTGTTTGCTATGCTTTCCTAGAATGCAAGCATCACATTGCTTAAGTTTTCTAGAAATTGTAGGCAAACCAGCAACACCATTTTTCTTCAATAAGCGGAGACTGTCATAGTTCAAATGTCCAAATCTAGCATGCCATAATAAACTTGATGGAAGTGTACATTCTTCATGATGAGAATTGTATGAGAAATGTTGTGCATGAGCAGATGTTCCTTGCAGTTTGAGAAGCCTTTCTTCTTCTATTCCCCTCATGACAAGTGAGTGGTCAGATGCTTTTCTTACCTCAAGCTTGCCATCAAACATATGAATGGAGTGACCTTGCTGGCAGATGTGGACCAAGGACAACAAGTTTCTCTTGAGCTGTGGGAGATATAGAACATGATCCAGAAGAAAGTCTGGAAGACCAGGCAGTTTAAGCCTGATTGTGCCAAGCCCTGATGGCTTGATTTTGACTGATCTGCAAAGTATACTGCTCCATCAACATTGTCAGTGAAATCTTCAAAAAAGTCTTTTCTATCAGTCATATGACAGGTTGCTCCTGAATCAAGCAACCAATCATTTTTCCAGGAAGCAAGTGAAGTATTAAACAAATCTTCATTTACTCCAATGTTACAATGTGCCTCAACATAGTGAGCAGATTCAGGTGCTTTACCCTTGTCTGTATCATCAGTTTTACCTTTCTGTTGGTTTCTTCTCTGCTCAATTTTGTCCCATGGTAGCTTGCATGTAGAGGCATCATGTGATCCATTTCTTTTGCAGCGAATACAATGTAAATCTGCTTTTTCTCCTTGAGAATGTCTGCCCCCCCTGCCTCTGAAATATCTTCCTCTTCCTCTTCGTCCACCTCTTCCTCTTGTAGAATCTTGAGCAGGATACTTTTCTTTATGAGCAAGGCACACAGTCTCTTCAGAAGATTCAGGGACTGTCTTCTTTCCAAAGGCTTTTTCTCTTTCAGCAAACTTTTTCACAAGAGAGTCAAAGGTTATATCCTTGAGATTTCCATTTGCTTGCAAAGACTCAAGATAATTGAAGTATGTAGGATACAGTGCCTTGAGAAAAGCAATAAGAGGGATATCCAGCTCAACCTTAGTGGATTTGATATCATGCATTATAGACTTTACTTCAGATGCAAGAGCAAGAGGATCATTATTTTGCAATTCAAGAGTGAAGAGTTTAATCATGAGTTGGGCGACTTCAAGTGCAGAATGTGAGTCATAGAGTTCTTTCAGATTTTGTAAAGCTTCAAACGCAGTTGAATATGATGAAATATGGTGACTCACCTCTTCATTTACAGATGATGTGATTAATGCATAGGCTTTGCTGTTATTGTTTTCCCAAATGACGAGCTCTTTGTCTGTGGTAGGCTGTACCATGTCAGGCCAGGCAGTAACTCCACATAACTTGTGACTATGCGGCTGTTGTGGACTCTTCTCTGGCGAACCGAGACCTTGTTCACAAAAAATAAAACCGCAGAGCTGCTATATACCATCTTAATCCTATTGATGTAAACTGAAAATGCGTAATAATTCTATATCTGCTTAACTTTCTCTTCTTTAGTGTGGAATGTGCTCGAAACGCATGGACTCTTCTCAACGCTCTTACTACTTTAGTCACCATTCATATATTAACAAAATAAGCTAAGAGGCCAAATATCTTTTATAAAATAAAACCAGAAATCCTTAGACAAACGAGCACATATTCTATTGGCTTCAACGCATATACCAAACCACACCATTTACATGCTCCATTCATCACATTTCTTTAAAAAAATTCAATCCAGAGTTTCATCGATGAAAAATAATGTTAATACGAAGGCATTTAATATAACTTCACGGTGCATGCATTCTGCAGACAGAGACAACATTAACCTCTCCGTCGAGCAGTGAAATTTTACAGATCAACCTGCTTTTTCGGTATGGGCTCCCGTCAGATCTCAGAAAATCGAGCTCCAGTTCGTGCAAGTTGCACAGGTCTATTGCTACGACTAAATCCAGAAAGAGAAAAAATGCCGAGTTCGATCAATGAAGAAGACCAAGGCATATGGGTAACGAAGATACAAAAAGAGCTCAAGCAGTGGCCAAGACTCAAACCTGCAAGATCCACACAGAATAATCAATGGAGGCGCAGGTGAGATGTTGGGAAACCGCACAGAATAATCAATGGAGGCGCAGTGTAATCAGGTGAAGCAATTCATGCAATGGAGGCGTAGGTGCAATAACGCCCTTTTTTGAAACGTTTATGAGCAGTCAGAGAACTGAACAGTCAGACAGAGGGGCAACTAATTTTATGGAGAACCTGCTCAGCTATATGGAGAGCAGACAGGGAGTTACAAGGGACACAAAGGCTAAAAAAGAACTTGGCTCTGATACCATGTCAGGCCAGGCAGTAACTCCACAAAACAAACAACTGATTCATATATTATTCCATAGGTAGGTCATTGTTATATACAATAGGGAGTGATTGTTCAGTTCATATCCCGATGAGTGTTCACATTCCTAATTTAATTATTTACATAAAATTCCCCCAATCATGAAGATTACGTGTCAACAAGCATAATCACAACCTTTAAAATTTAAAATTTTGTTTTGGTGCTGATGGTTGGCCTGTCAGTGAAAATGGAATAGCTGATGAGCCCGTTGTCAATGAATTTTTTCAACATACTATATTAGATCACTAAAATGCTGATAGCCCCGCTATCAGTAATTTCCCCGTTTATTACATCAAAAGCGCTGACACTGAAATTGTTAGCATTTTCTGGAAAAAAAAAAAAAAAAAAAAAAAAAAAAAAAAAAAAAAAAAAAAAAAAAAAAAAAAAAAAAAAAACCTTTAAAAACAAATTTGATTGTGATAACACTGTTTAAGACAGATTACTTGCATATTTCTATTTTTTATTGCTACCTAGGTAAACCACTACTTTAGTCAATCCCCCACGTTTTCTTCTCATATTCACCTATACATTAAATACCATGATTGGTTCTTGGTTAGGGTTTCTTTCCCCCAATTTCTTCCCTAGGGAATGCTTAATCTTCACCTATTAGAAAAACTTTAGTTAAATCCCTTATCCTATATCCATCAACCTTCAACCTTCCTGCAACAAAACACACACACACACACACACATACATTTTATTTACACAAACATCAATCAAATTTAACCATTCTCTTCCTTGGATACACCTAGGGATACACACATATCATCATAATGAAACCCTACTTCATCTTTTCATGGTTCTAAACTACAAAAGCAATATTTTTAGCACAGATCTTTCAAGACAACCATATATTTATATAGTAATTTCCTCGAAACAAATTAAAGGTTGCAACGCTCCTCCCAATAATGAACTATGTTTTCGAGTGGTTCCCTCGAGCTCTAGCTCCTTCCTACCAAGGAAACAACTTAGCAATTTCTTCCTTCGCTTCACCTCCTTAACCCCTAGCAATGTCCTACTAATTTTTGGATTTTGGTCCAGTCTTTCTCTCCCATATGCCTTTCTTTTTAATCTGACTGCCTTTATCTCTCACAATCCTCTTTAAACAACTTCCACCCATGATATTTATCTCTAGCCATGTATTCTTTGGTGGCCTACTTCAACCAACATTTTAATTGTCTAGCGAAATGGAGGATTTTTCTTTTTTTGTTCATGCCCCCTTCTTGGGCACAACTCATTCCAACAATTTTCGTGGCACTTAGGAGTCTAATCTCTCACATGATAACCTTTAATATATTTCCAAGAATAATAATACACAACATTTTCTTCCTTTTTTTATTAATCAAGATAAATATTTACATTGTCATAACATATTAATTGTACCGCTTGACTTTTCAGTCACATGTCCAATATAAAAGTCAAAAAATACAAATTTACCACTATATCACTATAAGTGTCTAGAGGGATAAGCTCTAGCGGCAAACCTTCCTCAAGTTTTACACTTCAAAACAAGTTTGCATTTTAAATTTAATCTTTTTAGAAATTTGGTAAGTACAAAATTAAAATGAATCTTAATAGTAACAAAGAATTATTATTATTTTAATATAGAGTATGTTTTAAAGTGAAAAAAATACAAGTCAAATCAATTGAAATTTATGTTCTTGAATTAAAATTAAAAATAAAAAAGATGGTTAATTTCACAATATGCATATAATAAAAAGTAATAATAAAGATTTCAATGACCTAACATTGCTTTTGCTTGGCTAAGAGCTTGTCTTCCTTAGAAGTAAGGAGGTAGGTCCAACTTGTTAGCCCGAGTTGACTGTCCTTGCTGGTTTGACAACTAAGTTATGATAGGTTTTCCTACTGTGTAAAAAACAACACATAATAACAAAGATTTTGCTTTTGAGTATGAGTTGATATGGAAAAAATGTCTACTTAATTAGTTTGTGTAAACGTCCATAAATTTTAATAAATAAATCGTGGTGGAGAGGACCATACACCAGATTTAATTTGTTAAAAAAAGAAAAGAAAAATAATGAATAACTATTTATACTCCTAAGTTACTAAGAATTTAAAAAAATGATTATTTTTATTAGTTGACAACCAACCAACCAACCAACCAACTACTTTATAGCTGAGTGAGAGGGAGATAGTTGTCTTGTAACATTAAAAGATAACAAGAAAATAAATAAAAAAAAATTTAAAAAAAATAAAATTAATTATTTCATATTAAGTGCTAAAAAATTTACTTTTTAAAAACTTTATTTTTCTAACTTAGATGCGCTTTCCAACTTAGCATGGAAGAGATGTTGCTGTGTCCTATTATACAAATATTTTGACAACCTTCAAATTACACAAAAATAAAATAAAATAAAATTAAAAAAAATAAAATTATATTTATTAACTAAAACATTTTACTCCTTCAAATTACATAAAAATAAAAAATAAAATAAAATAAAATTTATAATTATATTAATTATAATTAACAATTAACCCATTTTAGATCCATCTTAACTCTTAATCTACCATGCACGGAGAGGATCAAATCTCTTTTCACTCTAAAAAAAATTTGCACCTCAAGAAATTTGATCCTTCCAAGTGCTTGGTAGATTTGGAGTTAAGATAGATTTTTTTTGCGCTGCTTCTCCAACCAAGTATGGAAGAGATGTAGTCCTGTTCCGTTATGTAAACATTTTGACCCCGCGAAATTACACAAAAAATAAAAGAAAATTAAAACATAAAATAAAATAAAATAATAACAATAATAATAATTTATTAATTTAAAACATTTTCACTCTCTCCAATTATATAAAAAATAAAATTAAAGAAATAATTATAATTAATAATTAACCCAACTTAAAATCTATTTTAACTTGGAATCTATCATAAATTACTAAGGATATCAATTTATTTTATTTTTATTTTTATTTTTATTTTTTTATTTATTTTTTTATTTTATTTTTTATTTTTTTTCACAATAAAATAAAATAATAACAATAATAATAATTTGAGCAAATGGAAGAGGGTAGAGGATAGATGGTCTAAGGTTGTTTTTAATGATAGATTATGCAAGAGCAAAAAAACTTGGATGCATCAAAATAACAAATGATTTAGTAAATGTAGTATTGGCTTGAATGCGTGTCCTATAAACAACAAAGAGATAAAAGTTTTTGTTATGGAAAAATTCCACAAGCGTACTTGGGATAAGGAGTAGGAAGAAAGAAAAATTACTATATTGAAGTGTTTAATCCCACCCATAGTCATCAACCAAAAGCATACATAGAGGCCAATATCTTTTGGAGAGCCAAAATTCTTATTGCTATATTGAAGTGTTTAATCCCACTCATAGTCATCAACCAAAAGCATACATAGAGGCCATTATCTCTTGGGGAGCCAAAATTCTTATTGCTCAGTTAAGGACTAATTCTCATCAATTCAATTGTGAAACAAGGCGCTGGAAAATGCCAAAGAAAGTGTGGGAGGAAAGAGTATGCATTTTTTGTTCTTCCGGAAAAGTAGAAACATAAAAACATATCATTTTAGAATGTGAGGCCTTCAAAGGCAACATGAAAAGTTATGCAGATAAACTAACAACTAGCTTTTGGAATAATCTATTTAGCTAAATTAGAAACATAAAAACATTTCATTTTAAAATGTGAGGCCTTCAAAGACAACATGAAAAGTTATGCAGATATGCTCGCAGCTAGCTTTTGGGATAATCTATTTAGCTAGGGGTTTGTCAAGAAGCTAGGAGCATTTATTTTGAAGCTTTACAGAAAAAGGACCGAATACATCAAGCAAACTTTTGAGATAATCTATTTAGCTAGGGGTTTGTCGAGAAGCTGGGAGCATTTATTTTGAAACTTTACAGAAAAAAGACCAAATACATTAAACAGAGGAAAAAACAATCTGTCCCATAAACTATTTTTAACTTCTTAAATGTTAAAAATAATTAATCCCCTAAATAAATTTAAATTTGAAATTCAATACTTATTTAAATTTGAAATTAAATTAAGTATTGAAGTGCATTTTTTACAAATTTCCAACAAATGACTCATGGCCCAGAATTGACGTGTTTTTAGTAAACGCTCAGTCTACACCTTCACGAGGGAAAAAAAATTATAAAATATAAAAATTTAAATCTATCCATTTTAAAAATAAAAGAAATAATTAACACCCAGTTGAGGCAGAGCATCAAAAGAAAACATTTGGGGAAAAATGATTGAGAAAGCGCGTTTCAAGTGGATGGATCATGTGTTAGGAATATAAATAAATATAACCCAACCCAGAGAATGTAGACAGTCAAGTGTCCCATTCCTCGCTTGTTCTTCTCCCACACAGACATTACCATTGACTCGCAGATCTTTTATATGCGGGTCCTTGTGTAGACACTATTTATCTTTGTTTTTATATGTGTAGACCAACGGCGCTTTGGTGGTGTTAGGGGTCGAATCCCGTGGGTGTTTTACCTTTTAGGACTAGTCCATGCTCGATGGCATTAGATGGCTCATTGGAGGAGCAGGAACAACGACAAGAAGCTCACCCTGACGAAGCACTGCTACCATCATCACCATCACATGCAAATTCTGGTACTGAGAACGCGGCCGATGAAGTCCCACTCAAGCGCCCCAAGCTCTTCGTCCCATCCCTGTAAGTTCTTTCCGTCAATTCAATCATTCCACCCATAAAATTCCCTGTCTGGGGTTTCATTTTTTTTCCCAAATCCTAAACCTAGGGCCGAAATGGGTGCTTGGGATGAAAAAATTCATTTCCCTCGCGGTTGCAAAACTCTGTGTATGAACTCAATGTAACTGAAAATTGTTGGACGAATTAGACCTCTGAGGTTTTTGCAATCTCTAGTTTTTAAAAACTATTTATGTTGTTTTGATGCATTGAGGGTTTGCTTGTTGGCTATTATTATGCCCGTTCTGATTCTTTTGGCACGAGAATAGATGTAAGGATCCACTTCTTGGGGCTTACTGAAGATGCCCTTTCAATTAATTTGAGTCCATGCGGTTTTAAGAATTGGAGTATTGTTTCTTATATGTGCTGCTTTCCCTGTAATATGTTCTGAGGCATGATTTATTGTTAGACTCCCAGCCGTGTTAATTATGGATGTATCTGATCATTTGGGTTTTGGTCAAGTGGTGAGTCAAGTGAGCTATCTCCACATAGACTTGGGCTCAATCCGCTAGAAAAACTTGTGCGTGTGTTAATGCAGCCAATTATCTTGTAATAGTTCATAGTTAGCTAGTCGTAAGCAGTTTGCCCTAGGCAGCATATCTAAGCCGAAGGTAGAGACCAACCGATAATAGATTTCTCTGGATGAAGAATAGATAACTGTATGCTGGGTTATGAGTTTGATCTGCTCTATATATGTTTCACTTCGGGGGATTGAATCACGAATACTAGTTTGCAGCCTGGAACCCATGTCTGACCAAACCTTGAGGGAAACTCTACTATGTTAATTGGAGCGGACTGATAGTAAATTCTTTCATATCTTAAATTTCACTGCAATTCAGTTTGTTATAACTTATAACTTATAATATATCCCAAGTTGGCATTAGGGGCGATGAGGTTTAGGTTCCGAGTATGTGAGACTTTCAAGTGTTAAATAAATTGCTGCCATGTTAATGAAATTGCCACCTGCAAGCCATTAATTCATAACTGCTTGTTTAGTTGAGATCTTTTGTTCCCTTTTTCTCTATAATACTTGTTTGGTTACGTATATGCGATGATTTGATAGGAATAATGATGTGAATTGCTTGGCTTTTTGTTCTATGCTGTTGTATAATCTGCGCGTTCCCTTTTTCTCTATAATACTTGTTTGGTCACGTATATGCGATGATTTGATGGGAATTATGATGTGAACTGTTTAGCTTTTTGTTCCATGCTGTTGTATAATCCATAGTTTTTAAAACCGGCCTAGCTAACTGGTTATCGGTCTAACCGGCCGGTCAGCAGGGCCACCGGTTGGAACCAGCTGAAAAACCCGGTTAAGGAGGCGCTGTGGCAAGAATTTGGCCCTAACCGGTCCTAAACCAGCCGGTTACCTGCCATGCCCACCAAGGACCCACAGTGCGGCTTTTCCAAGGTAGTTTAGGGGTTTTAGAGGGAAAATAAGGGCGCTTTCCCTCCAAAAACACCCTCTCCAAGCCTTTAAGGAACAAAAACGGTGAAATGATCTTGTTTTCGTGTAATACAACCTTCGACTGAGGAGTAGCCAAATGATGAACAAAGCACCTATGTTGGATGATATTGATCCAACTTTAGAATGGGTGGAGGAGACTGAAGATCCTGTGTTTGAGGCTGATTTTGATACCGACATGGCTTTAGCGGGGGATGAAGCAGATTTTTGTGGTGACATTAGAACCAGGATCAGTAGCGGCATCAAGGAAAGGCAAAGAACCAATGGAAGGCACTAGTCGTGCAGGGCGACAAACTCGTGCTTCCATTAGGTCCACTTCTATTGTTATTGGTGGCATTCCTACTGAGGTTGCAGATCAGGCTGAGATATTCTTAGACTCTGAACTAGATGATGTTTATGTAGCTCCTGATGATGATCCTGTGGCTAGTAGTGGTGATGAACTTGATGATTGATCATGTGTACACTGTAGACTTGTAGTAGGCCAATGGCCTCATAGCTTGCAGCATTGTTTTTGGACTTTATAAGCCATTTAGAGCCTCATTGCTTATGTATTTTGCTATTTTGTCGATGATATGTATTGCATTTGGTGCCATTTCGATATATTCACCTTTACATGGTATATAAATGAACAAACTTTGCATATTTTGTCTCTATTGGCTTGGAATCATGGTTTTAAATCTTAAAAATAGTTTTGTTTCATTAAAAATTAATTATTTAATGTATTTTTCTAAAACCGGTTCGTTTAGACCAAACCAGTTCCGGTCGGTAAACCGGTTCATTAGGTAGACCGGTCCGGTCACCGGTTCTGGTTTTAAAAACATTGGACTACTATAATCTGTGTGTTTGGTGACTTATAACAAGATGTCCCTGTGAATCAATATTTTACCTTTTTTTGGTAAATTGCCATCTGCTAACTATCTGATCACAGTCAGGTTGCCCACTAACTATTGGGTGGCAGCTGAGCTTATTGTTGCTTTACTGCATTGGAGTGAATTATTCTACGATCCATATTTCCTCTCAGTCTGAAGTTTTATGGCCAAGATGAGTTGTTTTGACCTTGTAACACTGATTCATAATAGCTATTATCAGGACAAGATTACATTGTATCATGAATATAAAAAGAATACGGATATAAAAGATGCATTATATGCCAGATAATACATCGCATATTACCTGTCTATTGCTGTTGAGTCAAGACTCAAAATTGAATAGAAAATACAAAATTTCAAAATTGCATCAAATGTATCTCATGATCCACCTACAATCTATTATCATTTCCCTGTGCCCCTTTTATTGGTGAAGGTAAGGGGTCTTCCTTGAGTGGTGGAAGAATTGGTGTGGGATTTGAATGTTTGGTGGTGGGTGTAGCCTTGTAGGTACTGAGGCTGGCAGCTTACTCTCCACTGGCTCTCCTCCTCTAATGGTTATGTTGGGACTTTCTTTGTTGGCACCTGCTCCTCATATCCTCCTTATTTAACGTCCAAAATACTTTTTCACAACAGGTCCCTCAGTGTCCATTACCCAATCAGCCATGAGCAAATTGTGTCCGCATCATCTGTCTAACTGCTTCTCCACAGTGAGATTGCACTACATGTCTGGCTCTGGCTCAACACTTGAATGCCAATTTTTTGTAATTGTGGTGTTTTTTCACTGAACGTCTATACAAAATGAGAAAAAGGGACAAGAAGCAAATGACACCAAATAGTAAAAAACAAATTAAACAAAACAAAAAAATATCGAAGCTTGTCATTAAAAACTACATTGGCTACATGTCATTGTAGTTTCCCTTGCTTGTATTATCGTGTCAAATCCAAATAAATGAATAACCGTCCTATACATCTCCTTCTGTTTCTATATCATTATGAACTCATCTATACATGTACCAACCTCTGCATACATGTAAGGACGACTCCATGAGCCTCACCATCGAAATTAAAATCACAGTAGTAAAAAATGCAGGATTGAGGTAGAGTCCTGCTGCATGATTCAGACGATGGAGTAATTTGTTTTTTTGTTCATCATTCAAATGATAGCTCTTTTATACATCTCCATCAGACATCTGTTTCTATACCAGCATAGATCCATCTTAATCATGGATCTAATGTTAGTCAAGAGGGGTCAAATTTCTTCAGGTGCAAACTTATTTTAGAGTGTAGAAAAACAATGTGTAATTTTTTTATTGTTTAAATTGTATTTTTAAATGTTACAAAGATTACATAACATGTGCATTGAGCTATTTTATCAGCGCACATTAAACTGGTTTTCTTGTTATTAAGATATTTTTAAATATACATCAATATTAATTCATATTAAAATATTTTGTTCATAACCTATATTAGATATTTTGTTTTATACAACATCAAAATATTTTCTTTTAACCGTTTTTTTCTATATATAAAAATATATGAAGTTGATATCATGTATTAAAATATTTTTGAAAACTATAAGATTTAAACATCTTACTCACATATATATATATATATATACACATATGTTTTTACTTCTAATTACTTCACAGAACATATTAGGTCATATGGATAAGTTGACAACCAATTAAATATGCATATCATATTTTTATTATAGCTGACATTTCTTTTCTATTTACAGAATATATATATATTTTTTAATTTTTTAATTTTAATTTTTATTTTTGGCTTAAGACGGACGGACGGACATACTTACACGTCGCCTTCACACTGGGCTGTAGAATAAGCCTCTCGGCTCAATCATTGTGCACCCATCTATTTTTGCACCAACCTCAGAATACATGTAAGGCTCGTTCCTTCAATCTCACCATCGAAATTAAAATCACAGGAGTAAAAAATGCAGGATTAAGGCATAACCCTGCTGCATGATTAGGATGATGGAGTAATTTGTTCCCTTGTTCATCATTCAAATGCAAGATCATGTGTCTCACATATTCCATTCCACTCCTATCCTCATTGAGAATGGATAGCTTCTTTGACCCTATCCATGGCCTCATACAGGTATCCCATTGTGAGATTAATGTCATCAACCAAGTGAAAAGCCTTTGTCAGGTTCACTAATTTTTCATACCTCCTCTGCCCCTTCCCAGAAACAATCCCGGTACAATGTTTAACAATAATCTGCCCTTCCGGCTTATTGATAGGCTTGCAACCCGCTCACTAGAAGAACTTCAACTTCTACACATAAGCCAGGAGTGGTTGAAGAGATATGAAGCTGGCAGTGAAGCGTGTGATGGTGCGGTGCAAGATGCACCAGCTTTCTATATCCTGTGAATTTTCTCATTAGTTTTTGATAAAGTGAATATTTCCAATATCCCAGAGCACCAAAAGGACACAATGGGCAGCACATGGGGATATTTTATGTTGTAATGATAATTTCTAGGAGATATTTTTATACTTGAAATTAGTGTATTTATTGCAATAATTTTGATATATCATCGACAAATGCAATTATGATCAGGACATTGAGATATGTGTATTAATATGGAGCATTATTTTAGGTGTTAATGGAGCACCAAGGTTAAATTATAGATTGTCGTTGTCCTTGAATGCATCTAGTATTTTTTGCTAGGCATTTGACACCAGTTTATTATTCTCAGGGAAATGAACTGCATGACTTCGGGCTCTTCAAATGCCATGGAACAGTACTCATCTACGAACTTGGAATATGAATCATCTCGAAACTTGGAACATGGCTTATCTCAAAACCTGCCACCTAGGGTACTTCAGCCCTCAGAATCTACGGAGTCACTGAATACAGGAGATGACAATGAAGGAGATCACAGTGGCCGTGATAATATTAATCATCATGAAGTAAAATTGGACCTTACTGATGATTTAATTCACATGGTATGTATGCATATGAAGGTTTAGTTCTCATCTGTTTACTCTTAGTGGCCTTCTTGAATTTGTTTAGAATTGGCCTCTGCGGTGATTTAATCATCTGAGTGCATTAGCTGTTTTGTCATTCAAAATAACCGTTCAGGGGCTCTTATGCATGTTATATAGCTGATTTTAAATTAGTATCAAATGTTTTCTTTTCGGAATTTCCTTTGGAATGGTTCATTTTGGTATATACTAGTTCCTACTTGGTATATAACTACATTGTAAATTATTATGGCAGGTCTTCTCTTTTCTAGACCATAAAACGCTGTGTGCAACTGGTCTAGTATGCAGGCAGTGGCATGCTGCCAGTGTTCATGAAGACTTCTGGAGATGTTTGAATTTTGAGAATTGTCGAATTACTGCAGAGCAAGGTACTTGCCAATTACCTTAATGACGTCTAAGTTGTTTGGTACTGGAAGCAGATTGTGAATGTTACTGAATGTGCGTGTGACCTATATTTTTTGTTTCATGGTTCTTTATTTCTACAATGATTTACTTTGTATCTGGACAGTTGCTAAATTGTGTCGTAGGTATACAAGGGCTGTAGAACTGCATCTTCCAGGTTCTCTTTTGGATATTCCTGTCCGTGAAGCATTGTGTAGTCTTAGGTGAGGTTGCTTATTTTTAAGTTATTTTCGTCCCATTCTTCATGTACTCAGTATCATGATCAAAGATGTGCCCTGTGTCTATTTCTCCTCACATAATTCCTTGATATGCAGGAATCTTGAGGTATTAACTATAGACCGTGGAACTTTAAGTGACGCATTTTTCAGCTTATTGGCCGATTTTCCTGTGTTGAACCGGTTGATAATCACTGAAGCTGCTTTGGAGAGAGGTGGTACTCAAGAGATACACATTCATCATGAGTCTTTGCGTTATCTCGAGGTTATGCGATGTCGAGCACTTCGAATCTCTGTCAGGTATATTTGACATCAGTTTTGTAGATGTTTGTCCAGGAGCTACAAGAATAATGTAAAAAGAGAGATATTATGAATAATGTGCAGTTGTTCTCTGCTGGAAACCTTGTCGCTTAAGCGCTCAAGCATTTCATCTGCCATATTGTCATGCCCTCTTCTTCGAGAGCTTGATGTATCTTCATGCCATAAGCTTTCAGATCCAGGAGTTCGTGGTGCAGCTATATCATGTCCATTATTACAGTCCTTGGATATTTCCAATTGCTCTTATGTTAGTGATGATACACTCAGAGAAATCGCAGCTGCTTGTACAGATCTCCGTTTTCTTGATGCGTCCCACTGTCCAAATATTTCACTAGAGGTTCTGTTATGACTCTCTTTAATAAACAAATTTACTAAGGATGTGTACACACTTGATCATAATTTCTCTTAAATCTTTATGATGTTTTACTAAATCAGTCTCTCATTTGATCTTAAGGCTGTGAGAATGCCAAGGCTTGTTGATCTGAGGATTCATAATTGTGAAGGAATCAATGCTACGTCCATGGCTGCTTTATCCCAGTGTTTTTTTCTTGAGGTGGGTTTTAAAATTTTCATAATTAACACTGGACAATTGATAAATTATAGTTTGCATGTATATTTATTCCTTTTCTTGGTTTTTTTTAAGGCACTTCAACTTGATTTCTGCTGGTTGTTAACTTCTGTCACACTGGATCTTCCAAGGCTTCGACACATAAGTCTAGTAAATTGCCGCAAGTAAGTAAATTTTATGTCTAGTCAAGACATTTTTTGGAATATCATAGGTTTTTATTCCATTGATTTACTATGCTTTTTTGCATGCAGGATTGTTGAATTAAACTTGTCTAGTCCAGCTTTGGTATCTATAAATGTCACAAGTTGTCCAATTCTCAATCGAGTTGACATTACCTCAACTGCACTTGAGGTTTGCTTGGAGGGATGGGCTTCTTGCAAACGATTGTATGTTTTATTTTGTTTCTTGATTTGTAATTTAATAAAATTGTGGTTTTATTGGTATATGCAGAAATTGGTCCTCCAGAAGCAGCAGAGTTTGACAACTATAACCTTACAATGCCTTCATTTGTCTGAAGTTGATTTGACAGAGTGTGAATCATTGACTAACTCAATTTGTGAGGTTTTCAGTGTGGGTGGTGGTTGTCCGATGCTCAATACCCTTATTCTTGATAGTTGCGAGGTGTGTTTAGTTCTTGAAGGCATGCCTGCTCAATAGATACCATCTTTTATCTGTGCACTTCCTATTTTGGTATTTGTTTACCCCTTCGATTTATGCAGTTATCAGACATGAAAGGTCAGATAGGAAATGTAAGGCAGTATGTTTAAAAATTAGGTTTACATAACTGTAGGATTTTGTTTTTCTTCTGAAATTGATATGGCAAATCTCCCCTATTGTGGCAAATCTTTTTATTTAGGATTTTGAGGCTATAGCCCTTGCTTCTGCTCCTTTCTGACCTAAGCTTTGTAAAAGGTATGTTGATGATACCGTTATCATTTGGCCCCATGGTCGTGAAAGGATTGAAATCTTTAAGCAGCATCTTAATAACCAATCCGAATTTATTAAATTCACTATGGAGATCGACGTTGATGGCAACATTCCCTTTCTTGATGTCCTCATCACCAAGCAGGAGGATGGCTCCGTCTCACATCAAATTTTTCGCAAGAGGACTCACACCAAGCAATATCTCCATCCCAATTCTTATCATCACACGTCCCAGAAATTCGGTGTTTTACACTCCTTTGCTACTAGAGCCCTTAGGATTTCTGATGATCTTCATATGAATGATGAGAAAACTCATATTTTAGAGGTTTTCATGAACATTGGTGATAGAAAGCAGCAAAAGGACCTAGAGCTAATGTTGATCCCAACAATCCTATTACCACTGTTCATATTCTTTTTATTCAAAGAACCTCTAACAAGCTGGCTTATATCCTTGAGAAGAGTAATATCTTTGCGACCTTTAAGCCGTTTAATATTATTTGGTCTTCCTTCAGGTTTGTCAAGGACCGGATTGGCCCCTCTAACACTAAGGAGGTTTACACCATTGCGTTATTGTGGGAAGCCTTATATAGGTGAGACAAGTTGTTCTATCAAGCACAGAGTTCAGGAGCATGCTGTGGACATTAGGCATAATCGCTCTCGTTCTTTGGCTCTTGCTTAACATTCAACAAAAACTAAGCATCACATTTGTATTGAGGATGCTTTGGTCCTTGCTAAGATTTCTCATTATCACCACAAGAAGTTCAGGGAAGTCATTGAGATAGAGAAACGGCCTGCCAACAATCTTAATAGAGATTACGGCTGGAGAATCAGTAAAAATTGTATCCCTGCTCTCTCCTCTAGACATTCTTCTCCTTAGTTTGATTTCGATTTATTCTCTTTTTCCTTTTATTTCAATTTATTCTCTTATTTTTAGCTCTGGTTAATTTATTTTATCCCTAGCTAATTTTTAATTTTTATTTGTTCTATCTAGTCATAATATTTTATTTTATTTATAACATTATTAGAATAATTTATATTTCATTTGGCTTAAGTTTTGCTCTTTTATGATAATTTTATTTATTTTTACTTATGATAACAGTACCAAGGTATATATATATATATAGTTTTCTTTAAATTAGATTTCCTTGACTTAATTTATTTAAAAGCTTTTAAGAACTTTTAAAACATTATATATTTAGTCCTGGTCTTGACCATTGCTTTTAGATTTCATTGAACTTAATTTATTTAATATCTTTCTATATATATTTTTTGTAAGCTGGGGCGGGACTCTCCGATTTACATGTCCATTAAGTACCCCTCAACGGGGGAAGGGTAGCCCAAGATTTGAACCCAAGACTTCCGATTCGGTAGACTTCATTTTCCACGCCCTTGCCGCTGAGCTACCCCCATGTGGACAATATCCTTCTATTCATGATACATTTTAATATATTATATATTATTCATTATTTTTGGTCTTTATTTTAGTAATATAATCTATATATATTATTATGTTATACTATTTAATATATTTGTATTTATTTATAGAATTTTTATTTTTAAATAATTTTTTTTTTATAACATTTTTATTTTATAATAATTTTATTTACTTTTTAATGGGCTATAACAGAAAAGCAACTGGTCTTACCCCAAAAAAGGAGTACATAGATAACAAAAAAGCAACTAGGTTCACCCTGACCAGGTTTGTCGACCAATGCTTGCTGGGCATTGCACACAATCAAAAAGAGACTAAAGGGTGCAGTCCAGAGCCTGAAAGGTCAAAAGTACCAGAATACAACCAAAATAACCTTTCACCATGCTTGATCATCAGAAGGAACGAAAGCTGGATTGTCTGTCCTGGTCCCTAGAGGGGGAGGAGGGTGATACGAACATCTAACATGCTGCTCGAAGTGAGCTAGCCATGTTTCCAACTTGTTTACTTTTTCAGCGAGAAGATTTTACCCCCGCTAAACCACCACTAGTCTTTCACGAACGTGACATTGAAAATAATGCAGTTGATTAAGTATCCCCATCACAACTTCATGCTCCTCCTTGCGGGTCCTATCCTGTGCCTCCAGAGAATCCTGCAGAAATTGAACCAAATTCCGTTGAGCTGTGGAATGACTAGGAGGGCCAGCTATCTCACATCCAGCTTTAGTATTAGATATTTAGTCATGGTCTTTTTTGACCATTATATTTAGATTTCATTTAAATTAATTTAATATCTTTTTATTTTTTGTTATGTATTATATATTTCCTTATTTTCACCTTTGTTAACTTTATTTTTATATAATTCCCTTATAACTTTATTTTTATATAAACTATTAATAATTAATGATTACATAAGTATTTTAATTCTATATATTATTAATATTTAATTATTGACCGTAAATTTTTGTATTTATTAATATTGATTTTTTCTTTTATTCTATTTTATTATATTATTATGATCTTAAATAATATTTTTTATTATATTTGTTATTTTTTGCCTAACAGTTAATTTTTTCGACTTTTGACCTATTAGACTCTTTCCTCCCCTTTTTATACTCCTGTTGGATCAGATTCTCTTCATCTTTTTGTCCCGATGATGAACCGTAATAGTTGGTTCGAAACAATGTTCCACCAAGACTCCATGACGGGGAGACTCCGGTGCAAGGAGATGCACAAAGGGGATGTGTGGGAGTACCCTCAAATTTTAGGGAAATTTAGGGGGGACGGGGGGACGTCGGGGTATATAATTTTTTT
>APFE031504907.1:16726-34827 GCA_000404065.3 Pinus taeda | reverse complement strand
GTTCGTTGTAAACAATACATGAATTTTATTTTTTATAAAAACACATAATTTTAAAGATTTTCATTCATGTTTCCAAACACACAACATTAGAATATAGATAGAAGACAACATATGATCAAAGTAGGCTCATGAATATATCCACTATATCAAAATGGCACCCAGTGCATTGTCCAATACATACACGATGATGATATGGAGATCAAAACAAAAACACATGACCAAGGAGGCTATAAATGGCCTCTACAACAGAAGTCTGTGACTAGTACTACTGGCCACTGCTAGAGTTGCCAACATCATCTGGCTCAGTGTTACTTGGGAGCGGGAGCGGGAGTGGAAGTGGGGAGCGAGAGCGAAAACGGGAGCGGGAGCGACATTTTCAAAAGCTTCTAGTTTGGGAGCGAATCTCAGAGGAGTTCGACAACCAATGTCACTAATATCAAGGTACATAGAGGGATTGGTGCCCTTGATTAAATATGAGTTTCATACCCTAATACATGACAAAATTCAATGGAAACATTGCAATTCTCCAATCCTGAAATCCTGAAAAATTGATAAGTCTGTTGGATTTTGAATGAAATCTAAAACTCTACTTTCTCCATATGAAATCCAATGAGGTCGGAACCACTCTCAAACATCCTGAGTCATTTCATGGTAATGTTAAAAATTTAAGTAAAAGGATGAAAATGAATGTCACTTTTACTTTAAGAATTTAACATTACCATGAAATTTGAATAGCATATCAATACTATGAGAGGGGAATGGACCCCAAATAGCACTTAACCAATTTATAAAACACCTTGGAGTCCCCAACAATCAGCTAAATGTTAAAAAGTTAAAAAAAATTAAAGAAATCGCTGTTTTTTTGGGTGACTGGCCAGATTTAATGACTCAGCCGAGTAGATGTGAAAGCGGCTGGGTTGACCGAGTCATGACTGATGTGGTCGAGTCATGCAATAACTCGGCCGACTTAGTCATGACTCGGTCTCCCGAATTGGTTTTTCTGCCGGGTCATAAAATTCTTCAATGACTCGGATCAACTCGGCCGTTTCGGATTCGATTTGGCCGAATTTTAAAACATTGAATAATACATACATATCTGAATTAAATAATGAAATACATTGATCCATACTCATCATCCTTACTAATACATACATGATTCATCATTAGACCACGAGATTCAAAAATGGAATACTTTGATCCATATTCATTATTCATTATTCACCATTCTAGAATCTACATTGATTTAAAAATTAAATTCATCATTCTATGTTCTAAATTGATTTAAAATTTAAATTCATCATTCTAGAATCTAATTAGTACTAAGAAAAATAGACTATAATGTATATTGAAATCTAAAGTCTGGAATGGTAAATTGATATAGCTAAAACTCAAAAAACAGTGGAGTGATGACTCTAAAAGTCACTCTAAAATACACAGAGGGCTTGGTGCGCTTGATTAAATACTAATTCCATACCGTTGTACATGACAAAATGCAATGGAAACATTGCAATCCATTGAATCCTCAATTCCTGAAAAACTGTTAAGTTTGTTGGATTTTGAGTGAGATCTAAAATTCTACTTTCTCCATATGAAATCCAATGAGGTCCGAACCACTCTCAAAACATCCTGAGTCATTTCATAGCTAAAACTCAAAAACAATGGAGTGATGACTCTAAAAGTCACTCTAAAATACACAGAGGGCTTGGTGCCCTTGATTAAATACTAATTCCATACCCTTGTACATGACAAAATGCAATGGAAACATTGCAATCCATCGAATCCTGAATTCCTGAAAAACTGTTAAGTCTGCTGGATTTTGAGTGAGATCTAAAATTCTACTCTTTCTCCATATGAATCCAATGAGGTCGGAACCACTCTCAAAACATCCTAAGTCATTTCATGGCAATAATTAAAATTTAAGTAAAAGGACCATGAATTGCATAGCATTTAGTAGGGAATTATGGTCAAATACTAGGTTTTCCCTATCACAAATCATTGTTTACAAGCAAATTTAAGGGGGGACGCATAGCCCATTTTGAGGGGGGACAACCAGGCGTCCCCCTTTTGGGGAGTTGCGTCCCCCACACTGGCGAAATATCCCCCCCCTGCGTCTCCTCATGTCTCCCCAAAAGGGGGACGTGGGGAAACGTTTCCCCAAATGTCCCCCCATCCCAGGTGCGAGGGGGGTGCGCACCCGACCTTAGGGGACACGTCCCCGTGGAACACTAACTTAAAAATGTGTCAGCGACCAATACTTATATGTGATGGATCTGGAAGACAAATATCTAAATAATTTTAATTTTTACTCACAAAAGCCTCCATTCAAATATGATATGGTTTTCTTAATTGTGAAAATCAATGAATAAATTGAGGTCAATTTTTAAGAGTCAATAATGAGTCATTGGCCTAATACAGTAATTTTGAAATTGGTAATTTTGTGCATGGACCTCTTACCAATTAATTTGCTGTCATTTAATTCAAGTAATTCTCTGTAGGGTTCTGTAATTTGCAGATAGTTTGGTTTGGGAAATAGGATTTTGATGCAATAGACTTTTGAAAAATTTCAACGGCGTGCAATCTTTGTAATTTATAATGATTTTTAGTTTGCTAATTAGGATTATTCTATTTGTTGTATGTTTTTGTAGAGCCTCTCAAATGTGAACTTAAATAGCGTATCATTGCACGTTCTCTCCCTTACTGGTTGTCGTAAGGTGACTAACCTTCAACTAGCATGTCCAAGCCTGCAGAAAATCTGTCTAGATGGCTGTGATAAACTGGAGAGAGCGTCATTTTCCCCTGTAAGTTGTTTTCTGGGTTTTTCCTATATTCTATCAATATGATGCACTGTATGCTTTGCTTGATTGTGTCCATTGATTAATAATTTATCTTTCTAAATTATCTTTGTTTTTCCTTCTTTTCAGTAGAAGTATTAGTCATGTTTGTTATCAAGCTTATCTGTTTTGAAGGATGTTAATTATTTGAATGATAAAACATGACTTATGTTTAATTTTTCGGTATAATAACTATTAAAAATTAAGTCATGCTTTGTCTTTCAAATAATTAACATCCTTCAAAACAGATAAGCTTGATAACAAACATGACTAATACTTCTACGGAAAAGAAGGAAAAACAAAGATAATTTAGCAACGTAAATAATTAACTATGAATTATTCAGTATAATAACTATTAATAACTAAAAGACAAGGTGACTGCCTTGCCTCTTATTTTATTTGGTATGCTAAAGACTAGAGTATTATCATTGCAGGTTGGGCTTTGCTCACTTAATCTAGGAATATGCCCCCACTTGACTGAACTTGAGATTAGAGCACCTCAAATGACATCATTGGAGCTGAAAGGATGTGGTGATCTGTCTCAGGCAGATATTGATTGTCCACAGCTGCACTCACTTGATGCCTCTTTCTGCAGGTTATCTTAAAAATTCTTTATGGTCATGCTCCGTTAACTACATATATTAGCCTTTTGTTAATTATGAAGTCCATATTTATAAATTTTGTTGACATTGTAGCTTGCTTAATGATGATTGCTTGGATGCTGCAACTGCTGCATGTCCTTCCATTGAGTTGTTGGTTTTGATGTCGTGCACCTCAATTGGGCCAGACGGGCTGTTGGCTCTACAGAGACTCTCCAATTTGACACTTTTAGATCTGTCTTACACATTCTTGACGAATTTACAGCCAATCATTGATTCTTGTCCCCAACTAAAGGTTTACTTCAGAAGCTTAAAGTTAACACTCCTAGTTTTTTTTGTATAAATTCTTGGAAATTTGCCGACCTATCATTGAGTACCTTTTTGTCACAAAATTTAACAACCTTTTGCTCCCTTGCATATTCATCAGGTTTTGAAGCTTCAGGCTTGCAAATATCTTGAGAATTCGGCATTGATTCCACTCCACAGGGGAAGAGCACTTCCGAAGCTCTGTGAGTTGGATTTATCCTATGGCACTCTTAGCCAATCTGCAATTGAAGAACTTTTGGCATGGTGTCCACATCTCACCCATCTGAGTTTGAATGGATGTGTTAATATGCATGACCTTGATTGGAGATTCCAGGCTAGCCATTCTTACAGTGATTCAGAACTACATAGAAAACAAAAGAAGTCTGATTTGAGGGATGACCAGATCCATGTGGAAGGAAGCCCAAAGCGGTCACTTCAACATCTCAATTGTGTAGGCTGTGCTAACATTAAAAAGATTGTAATTCCTGCTTCAGCTTACTGTATGAGCCTGTCTTCTTTGAACTTGTCTCTTTCTGCCAATATCCAGGAAGTGAATTTGGCCTGTTTAAATCTAGCAACATTGAATTTAAGGTAAGTTTTATTATATTTTAATCATAGATTCACTTAAATTTCAAATGTACTTGGAGAGGTTTCATTTCTGGGAGACAATAGAATGGCTCATGAGTGAATTTTTTGCTTCAGCAACTGCATTGCTTTGGAGACACTCAAGCTAGATTGCCCTCGCTTGACAAGTCTGTTGCTTCAAGTATGTGCTTTTAAGTTTTTTTCCAAAGATGTAGTTTGATTCAATTACTTAATGTCTTTCATTGCTGAAGGTCATTTTGAATCTTTATGGTTAAGTTGTGTCACATATTTGTATCATGTTGCACTTTTCTTAATCCAGGCATGTGGCATTGGAGAACAAGAATTAGAGTGTACAATTCAGTCATGTAACTTACTTGAAACTCTTGATGTCCGCTTTTGCCCGAAGGTGAGTACTTTGATCATTGATGCTAGGAAATTTGCATTTATTTGGTTGGCCATTGATGCAATGCCTATTTTGAAAGGACGATCTTCTTTTGGTGTTGTTATTACTAACAGTTTCTCCTGTGTGCAAAAGGTATCCTCAACAAGCATTGCCAAGTTGCGTTTGATATCTCCTGATTTGAAACGGATTTTCAGCAGTTTTTGAATATGGTACCTGGGCCTGCACATTTGATGGAAAAGCTTATGAACTGTTGAGTTTCACTTGGTTTGGACATAAGCAGCAGATGTAGCAAGTCATCACCGTAACATGCTATTTTAACTATAAATTCAGTAATGGTGTCCGAGTTGGAGTTTTTTTTGTCTAGGTATCTATGAATTGTGTACATAGGAATGGCAGAATTTTGGTGTGCTAAGACTGCCTGTTCCATGTTCAGGGACTATTTTTCAGAAGTCATTATAGTTTGTTTCTTCCAAAGTCAGTATATTCATATTTTATGATGTTAGTATGCTTGGTGTTGTTGAGATGTGCCTTGAGTTGTTAAGATGTACAGCAGTCGGTGACTTGAAAGTATCAGGTAGTTTCAGTTTCAGAATTTTATTTCTGATCTTCATATCCATATATAATTTTGGTGGCTCAATGCAGATTAGCATGTTAAAGATACTACTTATCGAGCTTAATCTCTTGTGCTATCTCATTGTTCTTGTCCAACCTCTTGTGGAGAACCATGTAAAGACAAATTGTAGTAGCATTTTTCGAAGATTGTGGCAGAGGCTTATTTATATACTGTTGAGTAGAGAGAACTTATTTTGCATCAATTATAATTTTCATGATTCTTATGTTCTTTTATAATGTTTTTCTTTATATATCAAGTACCCTTCTCAACTTCTACACCTTTTAAAATGTCTCTCTCTATATATCAAATTAGACATTGTTCTGCATTTATCTGGTTTCAAATTTCAATAATTTATTCCTCTGCCACTGATCCCTGAGACAGTATGGATGTTCATTGTTTCCTTGTTTTGAAGACTTTTAAGTTTTAACTTCAATGTTTCTCTTGAAGACTGATGTGGATGTATAGTTAGATCGAAGAAGACCAAACTGGAGCATAGAAAAGGATTTCCATATAAATGTTTACTGCTGAAACTTTAATCTTCATTGCTAACACGGGCTACTGCTTTTACTAGTGCTTTTAAATCTGTTGCCCTCAGATATAGCGCAATGTTCAGGATCGACACCGACCTTGGTTGTTGCCAATACACGTGGTTCACGCTGCTTTTGTTTGGTACTACCTCTAATAAAGCAATGAATTGTGTGGACTCGTATTGTGCAGGAAGTTGGTATTTTAACACAAAGATTGAGCTTTTACTTACTAGTTCTTTACTGTTTGGGGGTCAATCGTTGGCTATTTCGAGGTGATTTACCATGAAATGCTATATTTATGGGATGGAAAGTTGTCAATTTAGATGTTCTTAACCTCCGGTTCTTCACATTAGTTATATTTTATTAGAGTTGCAATGGTTATTCTCTGTTAAAAATTCAGCGGTTGGCTGGTAATAGTGCTATCCTTTGCTCATGGTGAGAAGTAACACTTCTTTTCTCATTTGGTAAATTCTTTTTGGTTTTTTGTGCGGGGATATTTTTTCATACATACTTCCTGTCAACATGAGCAAGTGGATTTGTGAAAGCAATCATCGGGCCAAGTTGCTGCAACTTAGGGGAATTTATACTGCCAAATCACCCTTGGCGTGCACCTGACCCAAACCACTTACATGTGTAGCTGCTGGTGTATGAGGGTGGAACATTACTCTAAGGGGCTTTGAACCCTCGTGTGGGGCATAACACCTCTCCTTTTTGACCAACTAACAGAGAGGCCCCGTTGACTGTAGTAATGTCTAAATGGATAATGCCGTAAGACTCAATTGTATGGATCTAGTTTCTTAGTTTAGTGCACAATCGTTTTGTGCATGGTAGCATATACACAAATATTTGTAAGTTTGTAAAAGGCTTTTAGTTTTCCAACCTCATCAGTGGATAATACTTCAATAAATACTAGGCAGCACAAACCCATCTACCCTGGTTTGAGTTGCATCTTTGACATTGTGTCGTTTTGTGCATGGTAGCATATACACAAATATTTGTAAGTTTGTAAAAGGCTTTTAGTTTTCCAACATCATCAGTGGATAATACTTCAATAAATACTAGGCAGCACAAACCCATCTACCCTGGTTTGAGTTGCACCTTTGATGTTGTCTTAATGGAAACATGCAAAAGGCTTTTTAGTTTTCACACAGCATCAGTGGATAATACTTTAATAATTATTATCTTGCACAAACCCATCTACCCTGGTTTGAGATGCACATTTGACGTTGTTTTAATGAAGGTTGCATAGTTTGAGTTCCAATACTTGCAAGATATGCACCCTTGAGCTTTGCAATTTGATATGTACAGACTTGAGATTCACAACCTCAGGTGATATATCATCTGCATTTTTAGATGGCCGTGTTAGTTAGTGACCATATTCAATGTGTCTCATACATTGCAAATATTTAATGCTCCATGCATGCACACATAAGAGGTGTTGATGGATACCTCCAACACCCTTGTAGAGAATGCACTTTTCTCTTCATGCAAATATTTTACATTTATAATATTTGGATGCTGACGCATGTCTAAACAATAGAAAACATGTATTTTTTTTGTTCCTTTTTTAAAGACAAGATTGCATCTGTTATCACTATATGGTTTTGAAGAGGATCCTTTTGATCAAAATGTCATAGGAGTGTTTTCCTCCTAAAGAGAGATAAATAAGTTGTCTCATAAACAATTCTAAAATGCAATTTCTGAGGTAATGAACTTTGTTTCATTTGTGCATACAAGAAGATGATCGGTAAAGGATGTAATTGTTCACTTTACTATTTATTTAAACATTTTGCAGAAACATCTTGAAATTTTAAGATGAATTAGTACCAATTTAAAACTAGATTAAAAAAGGGACACCATAGAGGTCAGTGTTTAGAAATAAGCCATTAAATATTCATTGTCAATATGATGTCAACTTTTGAATGTTAACAATCAAACCAGTGCTTTCACATAGAGGAGATTTTTCGAAGTCTGAGAATAATAGTTCATGCTCTGTGTTTTTTTTGAACTGAAGAACGTGTGCCTTCTAGCTCCCGAGGTCCCCTGTTCCAGGGAGGCTCGTCCTTTGCCTTCTGCCTTCGATGGTCCCTCCAGAGCCTCCTCCAAATGGTGACCCCCCCTGTTCCTTCACAATTAGCTCAACATTATCAGCATAATAAATGTCTATGCGGCAAGTCATTATAGAGAGAAGGAAGTTTGTTGGAATTCCTTGAAAATTTTGATTTTCCAGGTTCAAAACAATGTCATAGTTGATCTGAAATGACCATATACAAAAAACTAATGTAGAATTGATTAGCCATTAATGAGTTGAATGTTAATTGATAGCACGGAAATTGAGGAAAATTGCTTGAATCGATCACTTTACGACAATTGATAAACCATGATTAAGATGCAAAAACAAAAGTGAAAACAACGAATACATAGATATATCAAACAACGAGATTGATTACGGAGTTTGTCCTTTGATGGACTATGTCTCTGGGTCCACTTTCAAGATGGGTGACCGTTTTTATTAGGAATGAGAAGAAGTCGATTACATAGTGATTTGGACAAACAAGACTTGCTCACAGGCAATTTTGACTTTTGTCATTAGATAGCTTTCTGAACTAGCGTTCCAACGTCGCTTATGGTTTCCAAATCCGACTCCGGATGCTCCCGAAACACTAAAACCAAAATCGCCTCTATCCCTCCAGATGCTGCATACAAAAGCTGAAAACCACTCAAGCTATTCTTCAATGAGCAAAATTGCTTCTTATAGGCATGTAAGTATATTCAATCCTCCCTGACTGCATTTGAGGTGAATGAGCGGACTTTAGGGTTTGAATTTGTTTAGTTTTGTCATGATTTGCCACCTTGGTGCATTAGGCCATGGTCTTCGAATTAATTTATAACAAACTAACAATATAAAACCCATTTTACACCTTAGAATAGCTCGAAGACTGTTAGTGGTTAGCTAATCGGGCGAAAGGCGCTGACTGTGCATGTAAATAGGTGTTTGCAGAGCGGTAATCTCGACAGTTTTAGGTCCAGGCGGTTCCGCTAACCATTTACCGTAGTGATTGGAGGTGGCGGTTATCTCGACGCTCACATAACACTGCCACTGCTTAATCGTAACCGTCCACCAAAACCGCGGAACAAACCTTGATTGTGAGACTATACCTGCAAGTGTTCACATGTCGAGTTTTACCACGCTCGGTTAAGGACTGGCGGTTAGGGCTAACCTCCGCCTAACCTGCTCACATGGCTTTTTCTCTGGCAGTTCCGACACATTTAGTCGTTAGCGGTTTAGCTGTGTTATATTTGTTTTATAATGGTTTGATTATAAACAAAGGCCGAGAGTTAGAGTTTAGGTAATGGATTTTGCATGGCCTTAGGACTAGGTTTGGTAGGCTAGTGTTTTAGGTACATTTGTACTTAGGTTTGAGCATTTGATACATGGTTGTAGCTTAGGGGATGGTGTTTAGCATAGGATTAGGGTTTGTAGAACTTACGCTTAGGGTAGCATAGGAATAATACATGGATTAAGATTTATTTTAAAAACCCATATGTACTATTTTGTCACAACGACATTCGCAAAAATCGTCACATGATGACAATAAACCCATGCTGATCTTTGACAAATGACAATATTGATCCTCTGCCACGACGACAACCCACACATATCGTTGACTCCAGCGATCTTTGCAATGACAACTCGAACGATGAATCAATGCCACTAACGACACTGATGTCGACACATCAAACTTGCAAAGTCGAAAGACAAAACACGTGTCGTTGACCAACCCTTGGGGAACTGTTGATGGACTTAAGTCAACAACCAGGTGCTAAACCATCTCCATTGAATGCCATGAAAACCTATGAACATTACTTGAACACCTTGATCATAACTAACACTGTCAATGCTGAACGACACCCATGAACACTGATGACGACATTTTAAACACTTGTGCAATTGAATCGACGGATCCTCTTGGATCATTCCTCTCCACTTGAAAGCTTTTGGACCACAAAAGTTTGACTAAACATTTAGTCGATGATGGTAGAACTCCATCTCTTTCCATCTTGACTTGACGATGTACCAGTACATTTGATTAGTCACTTGCATGTGATGACTTTGATGACGCTGACCATGATACCTTTCGATTTGGTGCTCGTTTTTTCCATCCGCAGTATGAACAACTTGCGATGATGGGCAAACAACCTGTTATCAACATGGCAATTGAATTCTTTCCACGAAGAATCATGAGTTAGTGATTCAAACACATCTTTGAAAACAGTGTTTGCAGAACTTTGTTCAATACATCCAAGGGGTATTAACAATTTACTTTTCGGAATAATTGAAATATTCAAAGACTCCTTTGACTTTGACTTCATATCAATTACTTGACTTGATTTACTTTCCTGTTCACTGATTACTAAGTGAACTTGCTGCACAGAACTCATCCAGATGTTATGTAAACACTGCTACAACTTAGTTTGACTTTGAAAGTATCGAAGTAATTGTTGATTTACTTGAATCACTATTTCTTCATCTATTAACTGATATTTCCACTGACTTACACTTTTACTTAATGCATTAGTTTTCAAATCATGATAAGGAAACTTTAGATCTGCTTTCGAAAATGCTTTATTATGAAAACTTTTATACTTTCTCTCCACTTGAAAAGAGGCTTCATTACTTTTTAAAGCATGAAATGATGATGCAATACCAAATAAATGTAACACTGACTTTCCCTAATACTGACTTGCATCCCTGAAACTGAAAATAAACATACCATCTGAAACAAGTCTTTGATTAAACTCACATGTACCATTCCTTGCATTACATTGCTGATGATGATAGTTTCTAGAATTCAGTTGAATGAATGAGTTGAAATTCATTCTCTCTTTAAGAAGATGTTCATAGGACATTAAATGTATCTCATGTTGCTTATTCTGTTCATGAATAAGATTTCTTGGAAAAGAATTTACCACCTTGACCAATTGATCTATAAACTGAATCTCGCATCTCGTGTTGGAAATAACACTGAGAGGGGGGGTGAATCAATATTATCAGATCAATAAATTAATTTTCAAAACTGATTTGTATACACTACTTTAGCTTAGTGAACTAGTGTGTATATGCAAACTATACTTAATGCAACTAGCGTATATGCAGAGATCTAGTGATTTACCCAAATTATCATGCATTGATATTTAACCAGTATATTAGGAATTCATTAGACAGTGCCATAAAAGCAGAATAAAAACATCACACAAGCAACACACATGAACACCAAGATATAAGGTGGAAACCCAATGTGGGTGAAAACCACCTACTGCAGTCGTCTCTGTCTTCTTTTAATAATAAGAAAATTTGTTTACAATTTTTGTACTGGTGTAGTGTTATACTAGTACGCAGGTTTCTACCTGCAGAAGGCTACTACCTTCTCTCATTCTCCAGCTTCTACTGGAAGGGAGCTACAACCCCTTAGCTCTTTTACTAGCTGATATGTTTACTAGTACGTAGGTGTCGGCCTACTAAACGATACAACGTTCTCTTCTCTTCCAGGACCACGTTCTATAAATTTTCAGACTGGATCCATCAACAACATTATTAAATCATCAAATATATCTGCGTCAACCAATCTCCTTTCAAACACAACTGAATCAATCAATCACTTTGACAACCCATCAATTTGATCTTTCAGAATGTTGTCACCAGAATATAGTGACTAGAACCCAAGCCAGAACCCAGAACTCTGCAATAACAAACAATAGCAACTAAAACATAGTTTATAAGGTGTATGCTACTTCCATGTGTTGAACCGACATGTACACGCGCTTTTCTCAAAGCCAACTAGCGTATACATTTGCAAACATAAATTCAGAGTTCTGCGGTTATTTCAGAGTTTTGTTATACCCAGATCATATCATTTACAGAATAATATATGCGTCAGTGTTCAGAGCTAGAATATACATAAGCTTCAACACAAAAGATAGTTCATTTTACACTTTAAGATCCTAATTCATCATTAGATCTAGGTCTTCATCATTAGCTAAGGTTCATCCTTGGTTCAGATCCATCGATGCACCATAACCCAATAACCTGCATACTAGATCTTACACTTCATCGGATATTCAATACTTGCACACCTTGGCCTAATGATCTTCTCCTCTTTTTATAGTTTGTAGGTTTTTCTCAATACCATGGACCAAAACTACTTAGGACCAATACCTTGGACCAAAAAACTTCGGGCCAAAAACTTAGATTTCCAAGGTATACGCGCTTTTCTTTTAGTGAAAGTGCGTGTGTACGTATGCGACTTGTATATAGTGAATCCACGTGTATACGTGGCTTGGCCAATGGTGAACCTGCATATATCTCTCTTTCTTCATTTTGTGAAGTCTGATCTATAACTTTGTGCTGTTAACCTACTAAACTGTGATCTGTCATCTGAGTGAGTTGCCATCAAGGACAACCCCTGTGTCTGATTAAACTCACATGTACCATTTCCTGTAATACACTGTTGATGATGATAGTTTCTAGAATTCAGTTGAATGAATGAGTTGAGATTCATTCTCTCTTTAAGATGTTCATAGGACATTAAATGTATCTTATTTTGCTTATCTTGTTCATGAATAAGATTTCTTGGAAAAGAATTAACCACCTTGACCAATTGATCTATAAACTGAATCTCACATCTCGAACAATCATCCTCATGTTGTTCCTTAATAAACATGAGTACATATTTACTTGAACTTATTAACTGCTTAACTTGATTTGTAACAAGCAAATCCAAGTTTGATTTGACTTTATGTGCCCTAATAATAAATTCAACCCCTTCTTTCTTTAAGTGATATTTATTTTTTCTTCTGTAAAACACTGCATCTCTATCATAAAAACAAAGACTTCCTAAGACAACTCCACATGTCTTCTGGGACCACATCTAACTCCACTTCATCAATGTACTTAGATGTAATTGCAAATTTTAACCGACACTACTTTGTGACATGTATCTGAGTTAATTTATTAATCCAACCTAATGGGTATTGTTTTAGACGATTTTGTGTCTCCAAACCCAATTGATTAACTATATGTTCATATGTTAAATTTGCTTGTGATCCATTGTCAAACATTGTGTCAATCTTTGTATGCTTAGAAATTATCCTTATGTGGAAAAGTTCAACTCTTTTATCCTCATGTGGAGGATTTATGTTTGAAAAAGATACATTAGTTTTCGAACTTGACCCAATGTCAGAAGTTTTACCTGTCGTAACCATGGCGGTATCCTCCTTTCATCACCTGAATCTGAACCCAGATCTTGCTGGACTGTTGCAATGGCCTTCTTTTCATCCTTCGCCTTATGTAACTTTTTGGACTTAAGTTCTGGATGAAGTTTCCATCACTTCGATTCATCATGACTGATTCTTTGGCAATGAGAACAAGTAGGTCTTTCCTTTTGAACAATCGCTGATTTCTTTCTCTTCGAAATGTTCTTCCCCTTATCGTCACTAGAATCTCTGGTTTCCAACTTTTTGGATGATTGCGATGAAAACTTGAATGGTCTGCTACCTGATTCAATATGTATGGCCTGAACACACACCTCATCAAAATCATCAGAATTAAACATCAATAAAGTATGTTGCAAATATGAATGTAAACGGTTGATGTATTTTAACAAAGTTTCACGTGTGTCCAATGAAATACTAAGCGCCAATGCTTTCTTCTTGAACTCTTGAGTAAACTCCCGAACACTCTGCCCTTTACCTTGCCTCAGATGCTGCCAATCAATAACAATTTGTTGCATGTATCTTAAAGGATAGAACTATTCCCTAAGAGCTTTCAAAAACTTAGACCATGAAGAGATGACTTTTCCTTTACGCGTTATATCTAACTGAGTTTTAATTTCCCACTAGATTAAAGTTGTTCCCCCCATTCTAAGTGTAGCTAATTGAATTTTAGTTTTATCTTTAGAAATGTTCTAAATACGATGATACACTTCTAACTGCTTTATCCAATTATTTAACTTTTCACGATTCATTTCGCCATCATAAACAAGTAATTCAAATTTAACATCAAGTTTCAAAAGAGATGATTTCTTAGGTTTCTTTTCTGTTTCAGATTCTGCACTGGAAGAAGAAGAAGAAGAAGAAGAGGATGTGGAGATGATGGAGGTTTATCAACCTTGCCTTTACCTTTGTACTTCTTCGATGCCTTTGAAGAAGCTGCATCTCTCACCTTCTTGTCTTTGTACAATTCTCCCAACATCTATTGCATGGTTAAGAACGTCTGTTGAAACTGTGCCTCACTTATCTTTGTTTTAGTATTTTCACCAGCATCGGGTCCTGACATTGTCAATTTCTGAACGACTTGTCGCTTTCCAATCTCTAATTCAATCTGCACAAGGATTCTCTCTTCTCGTTGCGACTTAGACCTGGTTAACATTCAATGGCAAATTCTACAAATGAAACCTACTCTGATACCAAATTATATGATATGAAATGACCATATACTAAAAATAGATGTAGAATTGATTAGCTATTAATGAGTTGAATGTTAACTGATAGCACGAAAATCGATGAAAACTGCTTGAATGGATCACTTTACGACAGCTAATAACCCATGATTAAGATGCAAAAACAGAAGTGAAAATAGAGAATACACAGATATATCAGACAAAAAGATTGATTACGGAGTTCGTCCCTGATGGACTATGTCTTCGGGTCCGCTTTCAAGATGGGCGATCGTTTTTATTAGGAATGAGAAGAAGAAGTTGATTACATAGTGATTTGGATAGATTGAACTTGTACACTTGCAATTTCGACCTCTGTCATTAGATAGCTCTCTGAACCAGCTTTCCAACACCGCTTACGATTTCCAATTCCGACTTCAGATGCTCCCGAAACACCAAAAACAAAATCGCCTCTATCCCTCTAGAACTTGCATACAAAACCTAAAAACCACTCAAGCTATTCTTCAATGAGCAACACTGTCTCTTATAGGCCTATAAGTACATTCAAACCTCCTTCACTGCATTTGAGGTGAATGAGCTGACTTTAGGGTTTGAATGTGTTTGGCTTTGTCATGATTTGCCAACTTGGTTCATTAGGCCATGGTCTTCGAATTAATTTATAACAAACTAACAATATAAAACCCACTTTGCACCTTAGAATAGCCCGAAAACTGTCAGCGGTTAGCTAACCAGGCAGAAGGCGTTCACTGTGCACGTAAATATGTGTTTGCAGAGCGATTATCTCAGTTGTTTTAGGTCCTGGCGGTTCCGCTAACCATTTACCGTAACGGTTGGAGGTGGCGGTTATCCCGACGCTCACATAGCGCTTCCACCGTCTAATTGTAACTGTCCACTAAAACCGCGGAACAAACCTTGACTGCGCGACTATACCTGAAAGTGTTCACATGTCAAGTTTTACTCTGCTCGGTTAAGCACTGGCGGTTAGGGCTAACCTCCGCCTAACCTGCTCACATGGATTTTTCCCCAGCGGTTCCGACACGGTTAGCGACCAACGGTTTAGCTATGTTATATTGGTTTTATAATGGTTTGATTATAAACAAAGGTCGAGAGTTAGAGTTTAGGTAATGGATTTTGCATGGCTTTGGGACTAGGTTTGGAAGGCTAGTGTTTTAGGTACATTTGTACTTAGGTTTGAGCATTTGATACATGGTTGTAGTTTAGGGATGGTGTTTAGCATAGGATTAGGGTTTGTAGAACTTAGGCTTAGGGTAGCATAGGGTTAATACATAGATTATGATTTATTTTAAAAACCCATATGTACAATCTTGTCACAATGCGACGTTCACGAAATTTGTCACATGATGACAATAAACCCATGCCGATCGTCGACAAACGACGATATCGATCCTCTACCATGACGACAACCCACACACATCGTTGACTTCAGCGATCTTTGCAACGATAACTCGGACGATGAATCTATGCCACTGACGACACTGATGTCGACAAATCAACCTGCAAATTCGAACGAAAAAACACATGTCATCGACCAAACCTTGGGGAACTGTTGATGAACTCAAGTCGAAAACCAGGTGCTAAACCATCTCCACTGAACGCCATGAAAACCTATGAACATTACCTGAACAACCTGATCTTAACCAAAACTGTCGATATTGAACGACACCCAATGAATACTGATGACGACACTTTAAACACTCGTGTAATTGAATCGACGAATCCTCGTGGATCAATAGTTGGAGAAGTCTTCACCTTAGTATTGAACGTTGATGAGAAATTTGGAGGATCTTACCATGTTGATCCATCAAGGGATTCCATTGATCTATTTATGGATTCCTATAACCTATTGGATACTCCTTCCAACGACGAAAAATACACATGGAGCAATAAAATAATAGGCAAAAACAACATCAAAGAAAGGTTAGATCGCATCCTAGTTCACGACAAAATATCAAACAACTTCAGCTAAATCATCTCAAGAATCATCCATACCTCAGCATTTGATCACAAACCAGTTGTTATCTCTCTTGGGAATTTAGGCCCAACTGTATTTCGATATAGCCCATTATGGAACAACAGTGATGAAGTTAAAAATATAACAACAGAGGTCTGGTCTCAAAATATTATAGGTTCTTCTGCAAACTTTGTTTGGGAAACCAAACTTAAAACATTGAGGAAGGAAATGAAAATTTGGGCCAAGAACAACCATAAAGAAACACAGAAAAGGAAGGCAGAGTTAACCAAAAAAATGGAGATAGTCCAGAAAACAAAAAAACAACAAAAAGAAACAAAAGAAATTCAACTTCAGGAAAACCAAATTTATTGGGAATATATAGAGAAAACAAAGTTGAGGAAGAGGTTTGGAGATTAAAATCTTGTGATGTATGCTTGAACGCAGGAGATAAAAACACAACCTTCTTTTATAACTCAACAAATATGTGGAGAATTATTAATCATATAGACAACATAAAGGTTGATGAAATCAGAGAAATCAGAGGTCAAGAGGAGTTGAAAAAGGAAGCGCACAGTCATTTCTAAAAGCTCCTAACAACAGACTCAACAAATCCTGATTATGAGACCTTCACCCACAATATTCCCAATAAAATAAGTGAAGAAATAAACCATGAACTCACTAAATAAGTAGATGACGAAAAGTAGTTGTGTTGTCTCCTTTCACGCCTCCTATTGTATATGCGACTAAAGTTGATGCCAACGATTAACCAGAATTATGAATCAGATGGTCCCGTGCAAATGAATTCCGACATTTCTTTGAGCTCTCGGAGTAGATACTAAACACAGCTACGTGGGATCTCCATGCAGACAAATCTCCAGGCCCCAATGACTTTTCCATTGTTTTTTATTGTAACAATTGATAGTTCATCAAAAAATATTTGATAAGAATGATAAGGAATGTTTTCAGGAAAAAGAAGCTAGGAGGATTTACAAATTCGTCTTATCTAACTCTTGTCCCAAAGAGACAAGACCTTCCACTTTCAGCATATTTCGAGTGATATTCTTGTGTAACTCCTACAAAATCATAACTAAAATATTAGCAAAAAGAATAAAGCCTATCCTCCCCGATCTAATTTTAGAAAACCAAGGAGGATTCGTTCCCAATAGACAGATCCTCGACAACATTATGATAGTTCAAGAAGCCCTGCACTCTACTATAATGATAAAAAGCAAGGTATCATTATAAAGTTAGATATGGCAAATGCATTCAATAGAGTAAATCTATCATTCCTTTTAGTTGTCCTCAAGATATTTGGATTCTCAAACAAGATAATTGATATAATCAAACCCTGCACAGTAGCCCCATGAATCGCTCCACTGATCAATGGCAGGCCAAGTGAGTTTTTTCCAAAGTTCTTGGCGTTTGAGACAATGTTGTCCTCTATCACCCTTTCTTTATATAATCATAGCAGATTCATTGAGCATATATCTAGAAAAGTGCAGGAGAGATTGCATATTAACAAGCCTCACTATCTCCCTTGGAGTCAAAAGCATCAACCACTCATTATTTGCAGATGACACTCTTGTGATGGGAGGTGCATCTTGCATAGTAGCTAGAAGGATAAAAAAGTGCTCAACAACTTCATGGAGGTCTTAAGAGGACTCCTAAACAACAAAAAATATAGGAAATAAAGTGGTCAATGAATCCATAATTGGCTATGATATATAAATTGAAGGGATTAGTGATTCATCGATTCTTTTTTCCTTAATTTAGTTTCTGATTTTCTTTTATATATATTATATTTTTTAT